>JAGVVM010012567.1:0-12398 GCA_019149425.1 Psidium friedrichsthalianum
ATGAAAATGAGCTCTAGGGGTCGCTGGGGTCAACATATATCACACGAGCCCTAGATCAAATTCGGGTAGCAGAAAACTAGTTCGTCGATCGAAACGGAGAAGCAGATTTGGAAGGTCAAACGACCTCGAATCGAAGTGATTCAAGTTGGAAAAGAACCACAAGACATGAACTACAACATACCCAAAAATCGCGATGATCCAACGGTCGGATTTCCGTCGGCGGTCAGTTGAAGTTGACAGCAGAAAATTGGAGCCGAGAGAGAGAGGTCCGAAAGTTTAGAGAGAGAGAAGAGAGAGAATCTGCTGGTGAGAGAGAGAAAAAGATAAGAGAGAGAGTAGATATTATCTTTAGGATTAATAATTGAGTTTACTATTCATTGAAAGCGACTTAAAGCTGAACGAATTGACTGATTTTTGAACTATCAGTGAATTTTCGGACTGATAGAGCTTGGGCATCAATAATTTCGGTCAAAGCCTGTCAAATTGGTCAAAAAGATGACCGACGAGACATTTCTCAAAATTCGTGAAATTTCAAGACCGGTAAGGGCTCATCGATGCTGATTTGGCTCAATCGCGATCGGAAAATAACTCGGAATACCACCGAACAATTTTTCTAGCTTCGCTAAAATTACTAACACTCTCTAGCCATGGATTCTAGCACAAGACAGGGGCGAGATGGCAATTTTCAATTTTTCCCTTTTCTCTAGGCATTCCAATGCCATGCTGCCAATTCACGCCTTTCGAGGCGATGTCCAAATTTCAACTGCGATATTCATGAAAACTCGATTATCCAAGCTCGGAATCCGATTTGTGGCCACTTCATATGATAGCGACTCTAGTAAATACTCAGACTGACGGTTGGCTTTTAGGTGCTACGCGTATCGACTTGCAATTAGGTCCACGTACTTAAATTCCTAACTAGCCATTCCCCTTTGGTTAGTCATCTCGAAATGATCAGTTCCGAGTGAGATTTAACTACAGTGCATCAATAAAATACATCCATTCTATTACAAATTCCGAGAGTGGGTCGAATTTCAAGATGTCACAAATCTCCCCTCCTTAAGAAATTTCGTCCTCGAAACTTGACTCTTACTTCCTCCTTATCAAATGCAAGACCCTTACAGTCATTATCTCATTCAATTGTGTGGCCTTATTATGTTTTCGTTGCGCACTCTAATCACTTGTCCTCCTTAATTGCCACATCTTGCAATCTTAACCATTCTCAGGGTCATCACCCACCTCCTTATGCGTTATACGCAACAGTGGTATTAGATTCATGAAGTAAGCTTGTCCAATCATCAACACAAGCTTGAGCCTCCACCAAATCAGGAGTTAATCTTGAACAACGTTCGTCTAAAATATTGCCTCCAACACTAAATACTTATTTCACAGCAATTGTAGAACAATGAATTGCTAAAATTTATTTGTAATTAGAGCAAGAATTGGATATTGGATGGAATGCATCTTCCACCAATCTAATATGAGCCAAGAATGAAGCGGAGATAAACCTAAATTTGAAGAAAACAAGTATGCTATCCCAAATGCTTTGCTCTCTTGGCCATTTTCAGGGGACTACCTTTTAGCTTTTTAGATTCAATCTTGAAGCCCAATCTTCAAGGTGCCAGAAATTTCTGACTCATAAGTTCCTCTTAGAGTGGCAAGTGAGGAGCATACTAAACTATACCATACTATCGAATAAATAAGAGGATTCTAGAGATTAAGGAACCATGTTTGGATGAGAAGAAGAGAGAATTTTTACGGACTCATGGTAAGAAAACTTCACACTGATATTCAAACGAAGGCTATGCCTCAATACATGGAACTAGAGGCCTTTTATAGGCAACACAACTGGATAAACAAGTGCTTTGGATTCGCAGATCCGACATTATTTGTGAATAGTAATACTATTCGTGAACAGTAGCACTGTTTGCTAATAGTGTTCTACCTGCTGCGACACTGAATAGTGAAGAGTGACTAGTGCTACAATAAATTTCTGAACAACTTTTGACTTCTGTAGGTCAATTATTGAAAAGCAAACACGCGTGATACATACACGTATTACACACATATTACAACAAGATAAGGGCTTCACGGGTCTTCATAGGAACTTGTGAAATCCTTCTTCTATGTTGTCAAGAGAGTTATCTGAGCTATCAGATCCATCTTTGCATTTTTTGTAAGCTTTCCACCAAATGAGTTTTTCTTGTTCTCTTTTCAATCAAATATCATCATTGTCTTGGGAATTGGAGGGAGCATCTTGTGAACTGGAGGGGACGTCTTAACATGGATTGAAATTATTGTCCTAAGAGCTAGAGGGAGCATCAAACTCATAGGGATCCTGAGAGAGAAATCCTCTTCATGGATCCTGAGAATTCATTTCCATCAATGTGTTTGATGGCTGATTTCGTCGGTGCAAATAATCCAAGGCTTCTTGGATACTTGTCATATTTTCCCATGAGGCAAGATAATCCCAAGACACAGGTATACTTGGATCAATCAGCCAAACTTCTCTAGACACAATCTTATTTTCCTGGCAAAGGAACCTTTGGAGCTCTCTATATCCTGTGGTATGGAGGCAATACATCTTAAAAAGGTTTGGTAAACTTGGGTGTAACATCCCGAATTTCGGACGTTTATAAGTTGAAATAATATTAGATTTTTGAGGATTAGAGACAAAAATTGGACATCGCCTTAAAAGGCTCGAAAATTAGCTAATTGATTCGAAGTGCCGAGAAGAAACGCAAAATATTGAAAGTGACCGTTTTTGCCCCTGGCTTGACCTAGACTGTATGCCTAGAGAGTGTTAGTAATTTTAGAGAGGCTAGAAAAATTTTACGACGAAATCCGGAGTCATTTTCCGATGTGATTAAGCCAAATCAGTACCGATTGAGCTCTTACCGATCCGAAAATTTCACGAATTTCGAGAAATGTCTCGTCAATCATCTTTTTGACCAATTTGACTATCTTTAACCGAAATTATTAATGCCCAAGCTCTATCAGTCCGAAAATTCATTGATAGTCTAAGAATCAGTCAATTCGTTCAGTTTTAGTCGCTTTCGGTGAATAGTCACGGCAATAATTATCCTTAAGATATTTATTAGTCAAACCACTCTCTCTCCTCCATAATTCTACCAGATTCTCTCTCCTCTCTCCCTCTCTCTCATTTTCGGATTTCTCTCTCTCTCCCTGCTAAATTCTAGCTTTCTACCACCAACTTCGATCGGCCGCCGACGAAAATCCAACCGTTGGATTTTCGTGATTTTTGGATATGTTGTATTCCTATCCGAGATGAGTTCACAGAACTTGAATCACTCCGATCCGATGTCATTGGAACTTCCAAATCTGCTTTTCCGTTTCAGTCGACGAACTAGTCTTTTGTTACCCGAATTTGATATAGGGCTCATGTTGATATATGTTGACCCCAGCGACCCCTAGAGCTTATTTTCATGTGAAAATATTTATTTTCAGCTCGTGAACCCTCCCGTTCAGCCCTTGATCAGCTTCGATTTGGACTAAATCCACCGGAATTCGTCGTGCCTTTTCGGTCGCCGCCGTGCGCCGCTGTTTCCACCGCTTTCTCAGCTCTGTTTCAGCCTCGATTAGGTAAGTTAAACCTATATTTCTCAATTGGAATATTATACATGCCATGGACTAGCTCTAGGGTCCGATTCGAGGTAAATTGGTTTAGGAAAAATTGCCGGAATTGGCATATTTGCGCAAATTAAATTCTGTGGGGCTGTGAATATTTTGTGAATTGGTCAAATGTTGCTGTCCATGTTTGAATGAGGTTGTTTGAGGTGGTGGATGTGGGTCTCGCGAGGTTCGGGTACCGAAAAATGGATTTTTGGGGACTTTATTCAGAAACGGGCCAAATAGTACTTTGAAATCACTGTTCACGAACCTCCGAACGCTGTTCACGTGCTGCCCAATTTAATTTTGATTTGAAAGTGACAAGTTTTGTGGGTCCCGTCTGGATCGAGTACCAAAAAATGAGTTTTTGGAGCATTTTATGCAAAATCAGGCCCGACCAATATTTCATATTACTATTTCAAATATTTGGGGTCCGTATTCGTGTTCAAAATAATATTTGAGGATGGATTGGATGTGTTTGATTTAAATGCTTGATTATTTATATCGAGCCATTGATTGACTGTTATTTGAAATCTTGAGATTATGGTCTCGAATTGGACCCGATTTGATATTTTCTGGTCCTACGGTTTTGAATACTTGAGTTGAGACTTGAGAGTGAGTCTGAGGGTGTTTGGTATTTTGAAAAGGGATTTAGAGGTTAGCTTGCTGAGATTTGTTCTCATAGGTGATTACCCTTATTTTTCAGACCCTAGAACATAAGCATGGCAAGGATACCACAAGATTTTATATCCAGGTGGTGGAGTACCTAGTTGGCAAGAACAATTGACGGTGAATCGGTGGTTGCTGATGGATGTAGTCGCCCTGAGTTGTTTGTTATTGTTAATCTTTGTAAAGGTGACATTTAAGTGTAATATGAAGATAAGATTATGTAATATATGAGGTGTTATGATTGCACTAGTCCTTGCTCATTTGTCGTTAGGGGTAAGGTATCGCTTCCGCTAGCGTTTATTTGGATATTAAGGTTTCAAGGTCGGCGACAGTCTTGGGATGTCGCATGTATCGACCGTCGTTGTGCAGATGTTGCGCGCTCATGGAGGTTCGGGGCGTGACATTGGGTGACTTCTAAGTTATTGAGGCTTGTATGTGGTTGTTTCACTTACGCATGGTTCCTTCTTCACATCTCCAGTGGGGCTGATGAATGTCTATGGTCTATGAAAGATCATGACAGTGTTTCTCTCAGGCTCTGGTCCTCCTACATGATTCTAGAATGTAAACAGTTGTCTCCACAAGAGGAGAAACCATAATACATGTCTATTAAGCCTTTCTAGTTGGAGTAATCTTGCCTGAGTGCCCTAGTAGTCACTTGAAAGATCATCTTAGTGGAGAATCCAATGGCGATGGTATTTAGATTGAACATATACCAAAACATCCATTTTAATTCTTCTAAAATTTCTTCATTAGGAGACCATTGAAACAGATGGATGAATGGATAGGTAGGACAAATAACATTTGGTCCCAAAATCAAACTACCATAATCTCTAAAAACTCTTAATTGATATTGATCAAGAAGTTCTTGGAGACTAGGGGTGAGTTGGTCTTCTCAGATGACACTTGGAATATCAGGAGGATATTTGAGACTGTTCCATCCTCCTTTCATTTTCACTATGCGATATGTACCAAGGAGAGATTCTCTACGTACATACATGTTGATTGAGCCAACTGGTTGCTTTGGTCTAAATAGGAAATCTACAAGGACATTCTTGTTTCTTGCAAGATGTTTAGTGTCAAAAGAATATTTTGAAAACTATTCTACCTACCATAACAACTAAGGATGTGGGACTTGCTTCTAATTGAATTTTATCATTTGGGAAAAGAGGACATATCCATTTCTACAAGGAAATGGTGCCCAATGAGATGGAATTCGAACTTTTTGATTCCATATTTCACAATAAGAATTTCTTTGAAGGTGAGGTGATAGTGAATCTTAGCCACAGAAAATCGTCCACTCTTATAAGCACATATTTGGTGCTTACCATCAATTTCTTCAAGGTGAGTGGCTGCCCAATACTTATCACTTGCATCAGTTTGCAAAATCCTTTTTTCAGAAGACAGGATTTGCAACGAAGGAAGATGCCGCAGTACTTCTTTCGAGTAGGCAACTACTTTAGTCTACTTTGGTCCCCACGGCAGTGCATTGTTCTTTAGCATTCGTCAAAGTGGGTAAAGTGCCTTGGAGATCTTAAGAACAAAATCTTTGAGATAATTTATGATGCCAAGAAATATTGGCACCTAGTTAGCTGTAAGATCTTTAGAGGGAAATTTTTGCAATTTTTCTGCAATGTGAGAACTTAGACAATAGGTTCCTCCTTTCAAATGCGTACCAAGGAACTCTATTTCTTTTTTGGCAATGATCATTTTTTTTCTGGGAAAGCATGACCCCAAATTTTTGAGTAATTTTAGCAAACTGAGTGAGAAGTTAACTGTGAGATTCGATATCGGCACTATAAAGAAGTTTTCTCCTATGTAAATTATCTGATATCTCCTCATTATTAACAATATCCTAGAGCTCTTCTTTCAAAAGATTAATCATCTTGTAATTGTTTTGAAAAGTATCTTTGCTCCATTTAGACAACTCGATAGCCACTTTTCTAATTTTCTCTACTAGATTTGCCTCTTTCAAGCTGGGTAAGTTCCAAGTTCGCTTTATAACACCGCCGCATTCCTCATGTTCCAACCAAAAAGCTTTAAATTTTAAAGCTTTCTCTCTCTGTCTTTTTTGCTGATAATGACAGTAAGAGGGGGTTGTGATTTGAGATTATTGCTGGTAGTGTGAAGACTTCCGCTTCATAAACTCTCCATTCGATATTGGAAATAGTCTTGTCAAGTCTCTTTTTAACCAATTCCTGCCCTTCTCGATTGTTAGCCCTAGTAAATACGCAACCCTTGCTCTCCAAATCTATTAAACTACAAGCACTGAGGAAGTCTCCAAAAGCAGTCATTCGAAAGGGCCCAGCCATTCTTTTTGCTACCTTCTCCCAGTGATATAAAATCTCATTAAAATTCCCTCAACAAACCCGTGGCGGGGTATAAAGGGCACTCACAAGCTGAAGTTGTTCCTTAAAGCCTCATTCTTTCCTAGAATATAGTTGGTGAATAAACAAAAGTAACCCTGAAGAGTTTCCTCAGTTCGGCCTCCTCTAGTATAACATCAATGAATTCCTTGGTAGCTGAATTCAAAGTCAAAGAAAACACATCATTCCACATTAAAGCCAACCCCTCTCCAATCCCTATAGGATTCACAACACAATAATTTCGGAACTTTAATCTTCTGCTAACTATACTGACCAGTTGCTCTTGATTCTTACTTTCCATTAAAAATACTACGTCGGGCCTATCCTGAGCCACGAGGGCCCTTAAAGCTTCGATTGTATAAGGTAAGCCCAACCCTTGACAGTTCTAGCACAAGATCTTCATTTGTAATCCGGGGGCTTATTAGGGCTAACCATCAAAGCCCATTTTCTTGATTTTTCAGCCATGTGTCCTGGGGTTTCTAATAGTAGGGTTTCCTGTAGCATTTGAAAGTCTGAAAGATGCTACTCATAAGGACTATATCTTTTTTTTATATCAAAAGTGTCCGGGCCAGCGTCCGTACCGATTGCGTACCTCAACTAATCCTCTGGGAGGGCTAGCGCAGCATCCCACCACCACGACCCTTCGCTTAAATCACCGACACCCAGCGAGGTTCGAACCCAGGACATCTCATGAAAGGACCAAAGCGCAAACCAGCTGGGCCACCGATAGGTGGGTCATAAGGACTATATCTTAATCTCCTCATAAAACCAATGTTTGCTCCAATATGACATAACAACAGCTAAAACTATCCTTAAGACCCAGAAACCTATAGTGACGTAATTATTAAGAGACACTAAGAGCTTATTTGGTTTAGCATTTGCACGGGACTTTGAAGCTCTAAAGTCCCTTGGCCAAATGCAAATAGCATTTTGTTCGTTTTCTGTTCAACTTTAGGGAAATACAATTGCATTTTCAAAGGTCTCTAAAGGCCTTTAGTCCAAAATAGCTTTGAAGGAACATTGGAAAGTTGCATTTCCAAAGTGCAACTATAATTTTTTTATTTTTAATCTTTTTATTTTCTATTTTCTTTTAAAGAAAGTAATTAAAAATAAAAAAATATTTTTTTGAAAATATAAATAATTAATAATTAAAAAATAGAAATAATAAAAATAGAAAAATAAAATAAAATAAAATAATTAAAGAAATAATTAAAAATAAAAAATAATTTTTTCAAAATAATAATAAAAATTATTCGAAAAAATAAAAATAATTAAAAAATCAAATCATTTACAAAGGGTATTGTTACCAAATGGCATTTACGTCAAAGTTGCATTCAAATACACTTTTTAATTACAATTTACCAAATAATATTTGCATTTCACCACATTCCTTTAACTCAAATGTATTTATATTTTTCCAAAGGCATTTGCCCAAAGCTAAACCAAGCAGGCCCTAAAATGAAGAATCCTGGCCTCTTTCTCTAACAAGCATTTGGTCAAATATGTGGTCAGCACCAGGGAGAAACTTCCAACAAGCAATAAAGAAGTAACAACGCCAAGGCAACGACGCAACTTTTGTTGCAGCGGAGGTGAAGCGTGAGGCGGTGGAGGCGATGGAGGGCTAGAGGCGCAATGGCGGAGGGACTTTCTCTGGCACTTGTCGAACGAAGGAGGAACAGTGACAGGAAAAGTTATAGCGGCGTGTTGCGAAGAAAGTGGAAGCACAGAGACGAGGGGTGGTGGAAATGATGGAGGACTGGATGCACAATAGATAGATTGGGAAAACTTTCATATTGAAATCGAGAGAGAGGAAGCTCCCATGGAAGGGAGAGAAAAGCTGCAATCTACAGCTTTCTTCTTCTCCCTCGCACTAACTGGATTTTCTCTATTTCATTACTAACTCTCACTTCAGTTAGTTATCATCATTTGTTCTTTTAAATTACCAACTCTTTCTCATAAATTCTCTTATTGTTTACCAACACCTTAAATTGAACAACTGCTACACAAATTGCTAACGTATATTGGTAACTTACCAACTTTATTCCGTATTAAGTAACCCAATAGAATTGCTAGTAAGTTAATGAAACATAAATGTTGGTAACGAATAGAAAATGGTTGATTACATAAAACTAGCCAATAACTTAATTGGAGACAAATTGATAAATCGCTTAAATTAAAGTTGATAATGCTATAGAAGAGTTGGTAAACGTAAGGCATAATAAACTTCATAAGTAACTCAAATTAAAGTAGGCAGCCCAAAACTATATGGTAACTTAATCAAGAAAAACTCGATAAGTTATTCTAATAAAGGTCGGTAATCTTAAAAAATTGCTAAACTTAGTCTTCGTTTGTTTTGCAAAAAAATGAATAACTTAGAAAATATTTTCCTAACGATCACTTATATCGCTTACTAAAATAAACAAACAAAAATATTTTCATCATCCACAAGATTTTTTTAGACATAAATTGTACTTTACATTGACCAATTTGTTTAAGTGATATGGATGATCATTTCTTGGAAATGATTTATTTTTCACGAAACAAATGGAACCTTAATGTGCTATAAAAAAACATAAATAAAAGTTTGTAAATGAAAAGAAAATTTGGCAAATTAGACAAACAAATTAAACGTGGTAGCCAATTCAAATGAGAATTGGAAAATAAAATTTTAATTAGTTATTTATGTGAAGAGATGGAAGAATTTTCTCTGTGATCCCGATAGGCTGTCCGGGTGGAATTTGACTGTTAGTAATTGATGTGATGCACTTCTTTGTCATTGTCCTCTTCTTTTTGTCTCTCTCTTTTTCCTCTCCTTTTTTGGCCTCTGCTAGGTTTTGGATTCAGCCAAAAGAAGTGGCCGTCTGTGCTAATTTGCTTTGAAGACATCTCGGTTTAATAAAAGCAAGTCCCATTAAAACAGCTGAGGGAATTCTTTTTTAAAATGTTTGCTGAATAAAATAACGATTTAGTTGACTAAAATGCTAACCTCCAAAGTCGTGCACATGTATTCTCGATTTCCATGTTCACATTAGCTGTTTTTCAAAGATGGATGGATGGCACAACTAATTAATGTACCCCCTTTTGTTTTCTGGAAACTGATACATCAGTGAATCTTTTTCATTTCCAAGACGCGTTTTGTATCTATTAATTAATAAATATAAAATCATAAACAAGTGTTGTTGCCAGCCATCGTTCGCACTGGCAATGGGAATAACAGACGCCACTTCGAATGTACCATGCCCATGGGCTGGAATCTTGAACATAGATCACGTGCAAGCAACAGACAAAGCTCAGATGGCTAGCTAGGCCCTCTAGAAATGTCTAAACAAATAAAAAAGAGAAGCGATTTTCAAATGTGACGGACTAACGCACCTAATCAATACAGGCAAAGCTAGAGCAGGTGAGGGAAACATAAATTTTCTTATCCTGAAGATAAATTATTAGAATGGAACGCTTCAAAAGTAGCTTGAGAATAAGACAGGTATATAAATTAACAATCTTCGCGATATCCCACTTACAATGTGAACAGGATCCATCAGCTACAGCGATTCACAGGTAATAAATATTGAAGTTAGCACAACAACTACATTAAATGAGTCATGAGAAAAAAATCGTCCAAAAAGTCCAAAACTTGTTACACTCTTGTCAATTCTGTCACAAACTTTTAAATTTTGCTAATTGAGTCCTAAACCTTTTTTCATTTTTTGCTTATTGGGTCCATCATATTAATTTTGGCTAGAAGACACTAACTTGGATGCGACCATCCTACGTAGCACGGTTGGCGCCGACATGGAGAAATTTTTTTTTCTTGTTCTGTTCAAACGAATTCCCAGCCAAATTTTGGTTATACCACTTCTCATTTTAGGAGGTGTTTAATTGCAACGTGAATATTAGTTGACATATATATGACTTAAATTCATGATTTTACATTAAATAAATAATAAACCGATTATTGAAGGAAAGCAATTTTGCACTTTGAAGATGTCAAGACCCAGTTGAAGGAAAATGGCCTGAAAGGTAATTGCTAGTGTGGCTTGTGAAATTAGTTCTTAGAACAAGAGACTTTTAAGCACGAGTAGGTGGATCATGTAGGTGGGGAAATTACCGAAAAAGTCTAAAATCTATTGTAATTTTGCCTATTCAATCCTAAACTTTTATTGCTAATTGAGTTATTAACCTTTTCACATTTTGCCTCTTGAGTCTATCTGATCAATTTTGACTAGAAATTGATGACAGGGGTGCCGACCATCCACCGTCCATCCTATGTGTCACTATTGGCGTTGACGGGGAATTCTTTTAAAATTTTCTATATTTCAAAAAATTTTAAGTAATTTTTTTTCTTTTCATTTTTCTTGTTAAGGGCTGGCATGAGGATGCCGAGCCTCAGCTCGTGGCTGCCAGCCTCCTACAAGCCCTTAACAATAAAAAAAAAAAAGTTGAAGAAAAAAAAGACAGAACAAAGTTAACAAAAAATTAAAAAATGCCTCTTACAATGCCATGTAAGATGGCTGGAAGGAGTTTAATGGAATTCATGGAAAGATTTAAAACTGAATTGACAAAATTGAAAATTTTAGAACTGAATTGGTATCGATATGTTTGACTTAGGACTAATTAGATAATTTTCACAATCTTATTTAGCTTCTCAACTTCAAATTCCATGTCCTCACTAATTTGGAGCTTGAACTCAGTAACTTTTTTCCTACAAAAAAAAAAACTTGGTAACTCTTTTTTTTTAATTGTAAGTTCCAACATGAATCTAAAATATTCATTTTTGTTTTAATTTGGTATAATTATTGAGAATCAATTAATAAATGGCCTATCTTGTATTCAGACTTCAAGCCACGGGCTTGTATTATATATAGTTGGTGTAAAGTTCAGTCCAAATTTTATAAAAGGGGGGGGGGGTTTTTGATGATTTAAAAAATTTTTAGAAGTGGTTGGTATGTATGGAATTTTTTGTTATATTTTTATTATGTTTTTGATTATGTTGGTTATTGGTTAAGTTTTTTTTTTTTTTTTGTGGGTTCTGGTTCCGCTCTGTGGGTTGGTTTGGTTGGGCTATGTTGTGTTTCTTTAGTCTTTCCGTCGTCCTTTCGTTCTTTTTCTTTTGTTCTTCATTTTTATCTTTACTGTTCCTTACTCCTTCACGCCTCTTACTGGTTGTGGCTTTTTGTTTTTTTGTTACTTTGTTCTGTCTTTTTTTTCTTCCTCTTTTGTTTTTTTTTGTTATGGCTTTTGTAGGCTGGCGCCCTAGCTGGGCTCGGCATCCTCTTGCCGCCCTTCATAATGAATAAAATTTCTTTTTTTTGTATATATTTAGATCCCTCACGCCATATTTCCCTATAGGTTGCCTGTTCTTTTCTTCCCCCCTGTCTCTTTCTAAGTCAAATTGATCCAGATACTCCAGAGGCAAATTTGACAGGTTATACTCCACCTTATCACTCAAGTTTTGTACTTGAATCGGAACTTACATAGCTTATTAGACTTTCTTCGTAATCTTCCCCACCTACATTGAATCCACCTACTCGTGCTAAAATTCTCTTGTTCTAAGAACTATTTCAGGCATAAGCCACACTAGCATTAGCTTTCAGGCCGTTTTCCTTCAACTGGGTCTTTACAATCTTCAAAGTGCAAATTGCTTTCCTTCATATCGGTTTTATTATTTTATTTTAATGTAATCATGAATTTAAGTCATATATATGTCACACTCATCTTCCGTTGCACATTAAAACACCC
>JAGVVM010012568.1:0-11090 GCA_019149425.1 Psidium friedrichsthalianum
ATGGATTTCCTAAGACACGAGGCAGTGCGCTTATTATGGTGGTGAGCACGTGATCGAGCAAGTCGATCGTGCCACCGGTGCGACTGTGACCATATGAAGTTGCGGCAATGGTGGGAAGGGTTATCGAGTAGATGGGAGGGATGTGGAGGCGAGGAGGGTGAATCGATGGCTATGAGGGAATGGCAATTGAGTCCCCGAAACAAATGTGTGGTCTCAGGGATTCGTATGCGTTTTGAAGAGAACGGGGGGGCGTTTATCTTGGGTGGAAAATACAGGACTAGTGGTTTCGAAATTTGAGAAAAGTTTCCGTAAATGCGTCTGGGATTTAGATGTTCTGGATTTGGACGGGAACAGGATATGGATGGTTGAAGGTAATATCTAAAGAATGTGTCAATAGGAGTTGACATTTCGAAACAAAAAAAAAAAAGAAGTCCAAATTGACACTTAAAGGCGATTTTTTCTGTAAGAGGTGGTATGTTATGAGGTTCCAAGAAAGGCTGGTTCGTGACCATTAGGAAGATTCATGGGGGACGGCGGGGGGAAAACTCCAAGGAGAGAGGATGGCTATGGTAGTAAATGAGGTAGGGGGGGTGTGGTCTTCTGCGATTCCTCGAGACGCAAATCTAGTCATACCGTCCGGCAATTGTGGATGATGCAATTTGAAAGAGAGAACAGGCGATTCTTGCGGCCAACGATCGGCGATAGAAATTAGAATAGCTCTTGGCGTAAAAAGTAATCTCGATTCACATTGGTGTCCTTCGAAATGGTACAGGTCCCACAGGGATTGCGGTCGTCGATGGGTGCAGGTGAGGATCGCCTGGCAAATTTGAAGTACTCATAGTGTTCGTATCCCGCGACGCCGGAATACTGTCGATTAGGAAAAAGGAAAAAGAAAGCCGCCGGCGTTAGTTATTTGTAAGGTTTGTACTTAGGTTACTAAGTCAGTGTCTTTGGGGGTTAGTCGATGGCTGGATAGTTCGAGGTGTTGGAACTGCATGTGTTGGATGGTGAAGCGCTTCGACTTCTGGGTCGGAAGGACTGAGTTATATGTAACTGGGGGTTTCTTGATTTGAAAGATGATTTCATAGGTGTCTTTTTCTGATAGTGTCTATTACTGTTCTTGTTCAATTCTCCTCGCGACTATCGTCTCGTGGGGTTAGTTTCTGTTCAAAGGGCGGGACTGTGGGGGGCCCGTGTTATGCGGTATGTCGTGTCCTTGCGACGTGGAACTGAATGGCCTTTAGTTCAGCAGATGATTAGTTAGTTTTTTCTTTGATCTATGTCCCTCCTGTTGTAGCTGACCTTGTTTATTCATGGGTTGTCGGCTTATTTTGCCGTGGTAATTAAGAAACCCGTGATTGTTCGGAACATTTTGGTAGGTGCATTCAGTGTGGAAGAGAACTTTATGGCTGTTTGTTGAAGCCCTGGTGAAATTGGTCTGGCTTGTGGTATTGGTTGGTCTAGTATAATTGTTACGGTAAAGTGGGAATCGTAATGAATGGACTCGGGATGATTTACTAGATGATCTTGTCTGTGACTTAACACAGGGAGTGGTGCCTTTTGTGATCTGCTTTCCTCCTGAGAATTTCTTGCACATATTACTGTTGCGAAAGATGCCGTGTTGCTTGAACGATTGTCAGGCCTACCATATCTTGGAATGAGCTTGCGATCGGGGGGGATGGTTGAAATTCAAGAAACAGGTGCAACAGTCTGATAGCTGCGCATCTCTCGATCTCTCTCTGCATTGGCATAGGACACACAGTTTGAGTGAGTTGGATATGCAAGTATTCATGTTTTTGACGGCGCTGAGATGTTGAACGAACGTTAGGGCGGCTTGGCGATCTCTGTCTAAGTGTGAGACACCTTGCTATCTGCTATGGGGATTCTCTTGTGCTG
Source organism: Psidium friedrichsthalianum (assembly GCA_019149425.1). Taxonomy (NCBI): domain Eukaryota; kingdom Viridiplantae; phylum Streptophyta; class Magnoliopsida; order Myrtales; family Myrtaceae; genus Psidium; species Psidium friedrichsthalianum. The sequence continues at coordinate 1,897 of JAGVVM010012568.1, forward strand.
CTGGCCAAGTGAAGAGGGCAATGTTCAATAAGCCAACATAAATCTCAAGCCACAGAAACGATGGCCAATCTGGATAATCTTTCCTCCAAGGATATGCTTCGGAAGCCACCAATCATATACGATGTTCTTGTTGCCGTGTTTGTTTTATCTTTCCTTTGAGTCAGCTTGCTTCCTATTCATTGAATTTGAAGTATTCTTTATGTAACACTACAGTATGTGACTTTAAGCAATTTATGTTCAGTTTTGGCTGTGGCTACTGGTGTGCTGTAGCTGTTGCAATAGTTCAGCCACGTTCCATGAGGGCTTTTTTCCCTGCAAGATATATCGCAACGAAATACAGTTTGCTCTGGGAGTGATGTTTCTCTATTACTGGTCTATGTTCATAAACTTAAGTTGTTCCTTAGTGATTATTGAGGATGTTTTCTCTTAATCCTTTTTGCATGATGGGTTTGCACGCCATATCGCCATATTGCCCCATTGCCCCATCGCATTATTGGTTTTTCTTTAGATCACCGAATCGGGTGATGGGCATAATGCGTTACTTGGTCTTGATTTTTTTTTTCCAATTTGAAAAAGTTACCACAACTTAGAGAGAGAGAGAGAGAGAGAGCGCTCCGGAGATTGCGATAATGCAAGTTGAAAGCGAGAACCGGCGATGCTTTGGCAACTTGGTGGAGAAACAGCTCCCTCGCCTCAGTATAGCTCTTGGCGTAGGTACAGACAGTATAGCTCTTGGCGTAGGTACAGGCTGATTCCCACAGGGATAGCCGATCGTTCCTGGGACAGAGTCACCTACGGCGAAGAAGAAGAAGAAGCTCTATCGCCTCAGTATAGCTCTTGGTGTAGGTACAGACAGCTTCCCACAGGGATGGCCGATCATTGCTGGGGCAGAGTCGCTTGCAGCTGCGGCGAAGAAGAAGAAAAGGAAAAGGAAGAGGACGAAGATGAGGAAGAAGAAGAGGATGAGGACGAAGAAGACGAAGAAAGAGGAAGAAGAAGAGAAGGAAGAGGAAGAGGATGAGGACGAAGAAGAAGAAGAAGAGGAGGAGGAAGAAGAAAAGGAAGAGGAAGAGGAAGAGGAAGAAGAGAAAGAAGAGGACGACGAAGACGAGGAAGAAGAAGAAGAGGATGAAGACGAGGAAAAAGAAGAGGACGAGGAGGAAGGAGGACGAGGAGGAAGAAGAAGAAGAAGTAGCTTTGGGTGGGAGGCGGGGTTTTCTTATTTGTTTTGGTTAGTTCTGTCGAAAGGTCTGATTTTATGTGGGGTTTTCTTATTTGGAATGCTTGACAGTGCTGTTTTGGTACATCATGGTTATCTCGAGGCTTTTTGTTGAGGTCCTGTCAAATTTCTGGCTTGGGGGTATATGGAAAACGAATCTACTTGAGTTCATTATTTACGGGAGGATATTTGTGTGTGACTTGCACCATGAGTTCTGCTTTCCATGAGAATTTCTCGCACAATATGACTTCCACAATGCAAAAATTGCATGGCGGAATGCTTGAGGCAACATTTAGCTTCTTAAAGCTGTGCATTAGAGATTTTGTTTGCGCAAAAAATGTCCATTGGAATGAACTTATCTGACTGAAGATAGATATCTCATTAATAATGGGCAAAACTAAATTGCAAGCGGGGCTTTCTTCTGCTGTTATCATCTTAACGTCTGTTAATTTTATGTGCTCTTCTCTGTAGATATATTTACAAAAGATAGGGCATGAGCTGGAATTTTGTTTTTGTATCAAACCATATTGGCACTGTGTAAATGAAAACAAACGCCCCCATTGCATACAAATAAGGCCGCATATTTTGATCTCTTTCTATAAGTTCTGTTCATGCTTTAATTCCTTAGATTGATGGCATGTTGTAGATTCACTTTGTTCTTCTAATTAATCATCAAAGGAATATGAAACATTCTTGATTTTACCTCAATTTCTTTCTCTACTTGCAGGTTTGTGAGCTGGACCTCATACTTAACTTCCATAAGGTACTTATACTTGTTCAGTAGCAGAGATATCATAGTTGTCTGTGATGGGAAACAATATTGAGAAATGCTTGTTGCTTGAACATTCAGGCCTACTGTTATCTTGGATGAGCTTGTGATCGCTGGTGAAATTCAAGAATCCAACATGGTAACTGGTGCACTGCTGATATCAAAGCAGGTCTCTCTCTCTCTCTCTCGCATATGAGACACAGTTGATGACTTTGTTATGCACCTATCGCATTTTTGATGCGTTGTGTTGAACAACTTTTGCTTGTCATCTCTGCTAATTTGAGACCACCTTGCTATCTGATTATAGGATAATCTTGTGGTGGCTGCAAGAGAAGAATCAAGAGTAATACGCAACATAATCTCCCAAGCCATAAAATGATAGCCATCAGATAACAGGCAAATTCTATCTTTCCTCCAAATATGCTTCGAAGCCACCAAATCAGATACGATATGCTTGTTGCCGTGTTTTGTATCCTTTTTCTTTGCGCCAGCTTGTTTCCTATTCATTGAATTTGAAGTATTCTTTATGTAACACTACAGTTCGTTGCTTTCAGCAATTTAAGTTCAGTTTTGGCTGTGGCTGCACTGTATCTGTGTAATAGTTCAGCCACATTCCATCATGCCTTAAATATCTTCACTTATGCATACTGAGGGCCTTTTTCCGCGCAAGATGCATCCCTACGAAATACAGTTTGTTCTGGGAGTGATGTTTCTCCATCACTGGTCTATATTCATAAAGTTAAGCTGTTCCTTAGAGTTTATTGCGGATGTTTTCTCTAAACCCTTTTACCATGATGGGAAAACCTTACAAAATCAGGACTTGCTTCTCCATATTGCCAGCTGCAGGTCCCAGGTGAGTTTAGGTAATGTTAGTTAAATTGGAAATGCCCGATAACTTGTTTCTCATTTCTTGAAAGAACACCGTTTATCTTGTGTGAGCCTGTGGAGTTTAAACAGGCTACTGGAGTCATTGCTTGTTCGGATAGCTGTACACAGTGAAGTGAAAGAGCATTCGGTATTGTATGCCTGTGCATCATGCTCTCATCTTAGCTCGAGTTTCTCTTTTACTTCTCTTTCATTTTGTATTGGTTTGCCTCTTTGTTTGTCTAATTTTTAGACCAGTCTATAGACTAATTCCCTAATCAGTTTTTGTGAATCTAACATCATTCAGATTGGGAGAATAAAATCGGAAAATCTGCAAGATAGCACAAACACCATGTAGCATGGTACTGGGAGACAAAAGCCCAAACCCACCATTGTACGAGAAAAGAAAGCATTCACTAAGTCACTCTGGACAATGAGAGATCTCTATGACCATTACCCCATCTCCTCAAAAGGAACAATGGACCTGTTCCCTCTCTTTTGCTGTAGCCAGAATACAAACTGAGAATATGAACACAGAGAAAGAGAAAAGAAAGTGAAGGTAGTGGGAAAAAAGAAAGAAAGCTTATAGATTAAAGAGAAGACTGGATCCTGTGTGCTAATAAAGCCGCTCTTTACAGTCATACCACCATCTCCACCTGTCACCAAAGTGGACCAACAATGTATATTCTTTAAACCATGCCCAAGAAAAGAGCAAGCAAAGACAGAGATAGAACAAGAAGTACTTTTACCATATTCTATTCAAATTCATTTATTTTCAGTGATGCACTTACTATATTGTATGCACCCAAATGAATTCAATGACGTTATCTCACTGAAAGTCTAACCAGCTTTCCTAAAAAGGAACAAAAGTTAAAAAAAAACAAAAACAAAAAAAACAAAGAGACTTTCTTTTGGGGTAACTGGGTTCAAAATACCCCCCTTTATCATGTGAGGATAATTTATTAGTCCGCTGACAAAGATATTGGCAAATTATCATGTAGCTCCATAGAAGTCTCATCTCTCCTGTCACTCTCTAATTATGCTTTGGTTTCTCAAGCTTAATAACTTTGTATTTTAAGTTAGGCAAGTAATTATCTAATTCTAGAGACCTACAAAAATATAACAGGCTTATAAAATTGATTAAGCAATATCATCTATATAATAAAGAAAAGTGGGGCAAGAATCAATATAGTGGGCTTAATTTTCTAACCAATAGTAGTCCCATCGGGGCCGGACTTTGGTCATCTGGTTCTCCCCATATGGGTGGTCGGTCTCTGCCCGTTTCGTGTTCCGGAAGGCGCAGCAGCCGATGGAGTAGATGCAGATGAGAAGCACCAGCATGACAATGCTGAGGACAGCAAGCTTGTGCCAGGTATGCCTCATTTCCTCAAGAACCCCGGCCTTGCACGAGTCGCAGTCATAGCACAGGATGGTCGGGGCGTTGTTCCACCGATAGCAGTCCTGGTTCTGAGCCACCATTGTGGCCATGTTGTAGTTGCATGATGTTGGTGGCTTGCAGCAACCAGACTAGTTGTGCAGTAAGTTAGTCATTTGTGATGTAAGTTGGTATATCGGTCAATGTTTCGTATAAAGCGAGAGCTTATGCGAAAAAAGTTATCAATGGTAGTATGTACGTACATATGTTTGAGCTAAGAAATGTAGAGGATTATGTGAAACTAATGATGTCTCTTAATCAGCTTCAACAAGGAGAAAAATTCCATCCTGGGACTGAACTTTTCCTGTTCCTCTATTTTCATAGAAAGTTTTTCCTGCATATTCTGGTTTTACCAAAACATCCTTCTTATTTTTATTCTCTGCGATTCAGACAAAGAAAATCTCAAACTCCAACGAAACCGAGGCACCAAAAATTTACTCATAAGTGAAAACAAGTTCCATAAAAACCTTGTATGGTCCACAGACGTAAAAGAAGTTTTTAATTGAATTTTTTTATTTCCAACTTTTTTGTCTTGATAATTTTTGTTCTTTTCCAGGATTAAACTGATTAATTGTTCAATGGCTTTGGTGTTTGATTAAACTATTAACTTGGAAAGTTGGCCAATGAAAAATTAAACTTAGGGAGAACAGCTCCATCTCATGGCCCTATGAGAACTTCCATGGCCATGCCAAACATCTTACATCAATTAATTTTCTCGGAAAAATCAGTCAAAGCCAGGAACAGAATCCACAAGAAGAGAACAACGTCATTTACCTGGACAGGGCTCAGGTCCTTCTGCATGTAATCAACGGGAGTCCAATTCTGTACCTTGGCACAAGTGTTGGACCCCAAGATACACTTCTTGATATTATTCCAACTATTTGGGTCCTTGACCCTATTCCTCAGCCACTCCGAGTAGTCCCCTAGCCGGTACTCGTGGTAGTTCCTCCCGGGGACCTCCACGCTGCTGCCACGGCTCGTGACGGCGAACCCAAAGACGGTGAAGATGGTGAGGGCCACCATGAGGAGCAGCATGACGAAGAGGTACAGCCAGAGCGCCCACGCGACATGGAAGCAGGCCCCAATGAAGCCAGCGAGGGAGACCACGAGGACGATGAAGCCAAGGATGAGCAGCGGGGTCTGGAGGAAGTTCTCGCACGTCGTGGAGTTCCTGGCCATCCACAGGCCGGCCCCGATGATGGGGATCGAGGCCAGAAGGGTTATCAGGTTGAGGAAGCCTATCACTGTGTTGCTGAACCGATACATCTCTCTCTCTCTGTATCTCTCTCTCTCTCTCTCTCTCTCTCTCTCTCTCTCTCTCTGATGGAAGAGATCAAGAGAGCCTGTCTTCCTTCACCTTTAGCTTTAAATGAATGACAACATATTCGAAGTACATACAATAATAAACAAAACAAATCTTAGTGCAGAAATCTTTTTCAGATTTAATCTCCATATTATGCATATTCTATCCACATGGTCTTATGAAAGACTAAATTGATGACCCCACAATTGGCTTGAGTGTGTACCTTGTCAAGCTGCTTTTATGTTTCTCTTTTTTTATCCTTCTCTTCTGTTGCTGCATTCTCTTTGTTTCTGATCAAAGCCCTTTAAAAGATAACGCCATCTGCTTTCCCTCCGTTTGCTTTTTTTTCGCCTTGGCTTAGGGTATTATTCAGTGCACTTTCTCGTGTAAAGTGTGTGATAAACTCGACGGGACTACTCAGTATTTGGGCACTAAGCATCTCGGTCTGAATAGGGCTTTAGTCCAGTGATAAAACAACCTGAATTAATCAATGTTGGTGTTCTTTTTCAGGTTAAATTATCTCGATTCATCTTGTGGGATGAAGACTCTAGCCTCCATGAACCCTCCTAACCATCCTATGTCCTAGCTAGTCCTATTAAATAAGCCAATCATATATAACATGTCTAAAAAAGATCAGCCAAAAGCCTGAACTTAACCGTTCATGACTTGCAAAGTATTTCATAAACCTTCTTCAATAGTCGGATTTCTTCGCCCGTACTCCATCGTGTTAGAGACTCAAGTAGACTTTTGGCTGCTTTGTCTTGGGTTCGGTCGAAACCATTAATCGCTCATGTGTAACTGATTAGGGAACTATTAGTACACCACTCAATCCTGTGGGATCTCCCCGGATTGTTTCACAAGGCGTTGTTGGTGCCAAATGCATTGGCCAAGGCAAGCACAGCATAACATAGCAATTTTAGGGAATTTGGGGATGGGAGTTTCCTTTTTATCTTGGCGGTGGCCCAATTTTTTTTGCTTCTTTCCTAGGCAAGATGGGAACAAGAATCAAGTTCAGTTTCCTAGTGGTGACAGAATAAATGTATTCTCTTCTCGATTGGCTCCTGAAATAGTCTCTGTTTTCACCTTGAGCGTTAGTCTTTTTCTAGACCCTCATTCGCCATTGGGTTGTTGCTTTGAAATGCGGGGGCGCGAACACTTTTTTAGCTTTTTGTTTAATATTTGTAATTCGGTATGTTATCCCTATTACGTCTTCTTGTTCATTAGGGCTAATTTGAAATTTGGGCTTGGTTAGAGTTCAACGTGGTGCTGCCATAAATTTCTCCTTTTCGAATAAGCATGAAATTTACACGCTTGTCCAAATCTTATGTGGAATGGAAGATGATTCATGAAGCGATTTATAACTAAAGACTCCCTCTGAGAGGGCAATCACTTCAATGTTCATTTCAAGGGGAAAACCTATTCAAAAAGTTATCAACTATTGCAATTGTGTCAATTTAATTTTAAATATTTTTTTTTGCCAATTAAGTCATATACATTTTTGCATTTATATCAATTCAGTATTCTAGCTAATTTTGACTGAAAATTGCTGACATAAATGCCGATTGTCTTATGTGGCAACCACATGATGCTGTTGTAGACATTTTTTGATTTAGTTATTTTTGTTTTTGTTCTTTTCTTTTTATGTACTATTTTTTCTCTATGTCCAGTTACTAGGTGAGGTCGGCCTTTGCCAAGGCGACCTCGCCCTCACTAGTGGCTGGCCTAGCGAGGCTTGACCCTCGCCACCCAACTACTGATAAGGGCAAAAGCTAACCTCATCCAACAATGGAGAGATTGAGCCTCGCTCGGCCGGTGAAGTCGTCGACCTTCTCTGGCAATAATAAAAAAATAAAAACAAGGAAAAAAAGAGAAAAGATAAAAAAAATTATAATAATTATACAAATTGTCCATGTCAACACTCGGTGGTGCCACATGTATGGCCACGTTCTCGTTAGCAATTTTTCATTACTTTTTTGTCGGATTGACTGAATTGTCACAAATGTAAAAAGTTTCAGACTCAATTGGAGGAAAAAAAAGATTTAAGACAGAATTAGCACGATTAAAATAGATTTAGGACCTTTTTTGGTTAATTGCCCTTTCCTAAACCTTTCAATTGTGTTAATTGCGTTATTAACCTTTTCATGTTTTATTAATTGAGTTCATGCTGTCAATTTTAATCCAAAAATCACTGGCATCGATGTCAAACTTCCTATATGACACGGTCGACATTGATGTTGATAATTTTAATAATATTCCAATAGTTTTCTTATTTTGTATACATTTTTTCTTATTTTTCCTTCTTCATTTTTTTTTTACCTTTTTCATTTTATGTTTTCCTTTTTCCCCTCCATTGACAAGGCATGGCTAAAGGAGGTTGCATGCCTTAGGTGACTTTTTGCCAAGGGCCTGTTGACCTTCACTACCAACAATAGTTGTCGAGCCCGCACTAGCTGTAGGGAAAAAAAAAAAAGGAAAAAGAGAAGAAAAGAAAAGGAAAAAAAATTTTTAAAATTTAAAAAATATGAAAAAATTTAAAAAATTATCCATGTCAGTACCAGTCATAATGTAGGATGGCTGACGTCTATATTAGCGATTTCCAACAAGAGATTCCCTAGGTTTGATTGTAAAACTTGAAAATATTTAGATTTAATTGGCACATTTAAAAGATTTGGAACTGAATTGTGAAAGTGCAAATATATCTAGGATTTTTTAGACATTTACCCTGTAATAAGCCAGATAGTTGCGAGATTCTCATGTTGCTTTTGTTGTTTAAATTTGTGTTATGGAGTTATATTGGGACTTTATGAAAATTCGGCATCCGAAATAGTAATAAAATTTCGGATTTCGTGGAATGAGATTTCTTTTTGGACAGCGAATAAATTAGTTAGATGTCGGTCCGAATTTGATTATTGCTCGATTGCGTCGAAGGAAAATTTTTTCCATTCACGCCGAGAAATTTCTCAGTCACGTCAAACCTCAATCGAGTCCAAATTTTGTCGCAAACTCAAAAATATACCTGTTCATTTGTGCAAAACTTTCACCCTGTCCTAAAATTTGCTAATTACCTTTTTCATCCTCAAATCTTTATTGGCTACAGTACAAGAGAATTCAATGTTGGGCTCCACCTTTCTTTTTAATTTTCATCTGAACCCTTCTCCCCAGCCGAATTGCAGCTTCCCCCACCACCCCACTATCCCTCTCTATCTTTTGCAATTGGAAGTCTCTCCCCAAGCCCACGTGCCCTCTACTTTCTTCCCTTAATTTTCCACTCCAATTTCGACTGAAGAGCCCACTAAAACCCCACATGCACTCGCCTTTTTCTCCTCATTTCTCTTATCTAGCGAGCTCCAATTCCCATGCAACTAACGGCTTCTCTTTCCCCATGCAGGTAAAACAAAACTTCATGATTTTAAACCAACCAACTCCACTGTTTCATGGGGAAATCCCTGTTGTAGCAGATTTTTTGATTTCTTCTTCTTTCTTATGCATTTTCTTCTTTCTTTCGGGACTTCTTTTTCTTCTCTGGTGATTGCCACTGCGCCGCTGGTCTTCTTTCCTCTCGGTTGTTTGCTCGTGGACTTGCTGCTTCTGCTCCTTTCTTCTT
>JAGVVM010012572.1:0-10992 GCA_019149425.1 Psidium friedrichsthalianum
CCAGTATGTCGTGTGGTAACCGGGGAGGAAATAACTTTCATGCAACAATTCGGACACTTGTTGCAGAGCATACTGCTACTCTAATATTGTGGATCAAAGCTGCAGGCTCAGGAAATGTGGGTGAAACATTGTCATCTTCAAAGATTGGGAATTGGAATAAATTAAAGGTCAGTTGAATGTAGTTATCTCTTGTTTCCACAGATTTACTCAAGACTTTGGTTATCGGAGATTTTCCGGACAATTTACGCGCGAATGAAGATGGGGCCCAAAATTGTCATTTGTAGAAAGCTCGGGTCGGAGTCTGTTGGACACATCGTCACAGAGCAAGATCCGCTATATAAGGATCTTTTGGGGGTGCTATATAGGTCGAAATGAGCGCCTTTGCCTTAATTTCTGAGACTTGTGTGATGGCTGAAGGGGAGGAGACATGAAGTTTGTTTTGAAACATTTCCCGCGAGACAGATTTACCATGCAAGGGAGGCATAAAAGAGTAGCAAATCACTATTTTGTGGTGGTATACAGCATCGGAGAAGTGGAATTCGCACGGAGAGGCGCAAAGAATAGGGGGAATTTCGGTCCAATTTCATGAAAATTCATTTGAGGAGACTCGAATAGATTTGGATCAAACTGACCAGAAAGGTAAAATTGTCATCTTTCAAAGATTGGGAATTGGAAATAAGTTAAGTCAGTTGAATGTAGTTATCTCTTATTTTCCACAATTTCTAAGAATTTTTCGGAATTTTCCGAGACAATTTCCCATGAGGGGCAAAATTGTCATTTTAGAAAGATCGGGATGGAAATTCACCAAAAATAGGATTGGCTAGTCGAAATGACCCGTTTCCTAATTTCTGAGATTTTTCTGAATTTTTTGAATTTCCCGAGACAATTTACCCATAAGAGGCAAAATCATCTTTTTGGAAAGATCGAGATGGAAATTCACCAAAAATAGGATTGGTCAGTCGAAATGACCCGTTTCCTAATTGCTAAGATTTTTCTGAATTTGTCTGAATTTTTCGAGATAATTACCCATAAGGGGCAATATCGTCATTTCGAAAAGATCGGGATGGAAATTCACCAAAATAGGATTGGCCAGTCGAAATGGCCTGTTTCCTAATTTCTGAAGTTTTTCTGAATTTTTCGAGACAATTTACCCATAAGGGGCAAAATCGTCATTTTGAAAAAATCAAGAAGAAAATTCTTCAAAAATAGGATTGACCAGTCGAAATGGCCCGTTTCCTAATTTCTGAGGTTTTCCTAGATTTTCTGAATTTTCGAGACAATTTACCCATAAGGGCAAAATCGTCATTTTGAAAAAATCAGGAAGGAAATTCATCAAAAATAGGATTGACCAGTCGAAATGGCAAGTTTCCTAATTTCTGAAGTTTTTCTGAATTTTTTGAATTTTTCGAGACAATTTACCCATAAGGGGCAAAATTGTCATTTTGAAAAAATCAGGAAGGAAATTCATCAAAAATAGGATTGACCAGTCGAAATGGCCCGTTTCCTAATTTCTGAAGTTTTTCTGAATTTTCTGAATTTTTCGAGACAATTTACCCATAAGGGGCAAAATCGTCATTTTGAAAAAATCACGAAGGAAATTCATCAAAAATAGGATTGACTAGTCGAAATGGTCCGTTTCCTAATTTCTGAAGTTTTTCTGAATTTTCTGAATTTTTCTGATTTTTTAAAATTTTTCAAGAATTTACCAATTTTTTTATTTATTTTATTTTTATTTTTATATATAAATATCATTTATTCCGAAAATAGTGATCTAGGCTGGGCTTCTAAGCCCAGCCCTTCTAAAACAGTGAAATGAGGCAGGGCTTGAAGCTTAAACGAAAATTAATAAAAAGCAAAAGGCCCAAATCCTTGCTCTAAAGCCCCAATTGATTCAAGCCTAGACCTGGTCCAATTAGAAATTTAATAAAAACCAGCCCACGTGCCCTCATTGACCTAGATAAGCCCCAATATACCTAAACCTAATTAGCCTATTCCAGCCCACTCTCTATCTAGTAAACCCACTCGAAACTAATTTGGCGGAAGCCCAAAATCTATTCCAATTGATTCAAGCCCAACACCCAAAACTAAGCCTTGCGTATAACCATTTTTCATAACATCCAACGGCTTTCTTTCACCAATTAAACAAGGGAGGCGAACGAAACTAACGAAAAAGAAAGTCTTACCTCCAACCATCGTTGTCGCGCCTTGTCTAGTCTGCGTTGAAGAACTTGAACGTCCCCCTTAGCTCCAACTCTTGTATTTTCATTGTAAGAAGACACAGCTTGCCCGTAACTTCGGGATAATGCACATGGTACTGTTTCCAAGTGGGGCCCGGGAGTTTTCCGAGAGTTCTCCATGCGCTTCTTCAACTTGTTGTCCCACAGCTGGTAGTTTCCCTCATTGGATGCGTAGATCTTGCTTCACTAGCCGGTGGTCTTCTCCTCAGCAGAGACATTCAATATGCCGTTAGCATCAATGTCGAAGCGGACGTTAATCTGGGGAACGCCCCTAGGAGCTGGAGGAATGCCCGAGAGCTCAAACTTGCCCAGCAAGTTATTATCCCTGGTTCTCGCTCTCTCACCCTCATAAACCTGGATAAGGACGCCGGGTTGGTTGTCCGAATAGGTTGAGAAGACCTGCTCCTTCTTGGTGGGAACGGTGGTGTTGCTCCCGATTTTGTTTGAGTCAACTCGCTCGAATCACCCCTTCAGAATTACCTTCAGAGGACCGTGATAGAATTGAGCTAGTACGAACAGCAAAAGAGCAAGGACATCGACAGAGCCAAGAGCTGTAGCATGGATGGTTGACGGCGGCGATGCTTCTTCGTTCAAGGCTGGCTTATAGCGTTGGGTTTATCAGGGATCATACTTCAGGAAAGGCAGCAAGTATCACCTTTAGTTCTGGCTGATGAGGAAGATGCCCCTGTACTTCTTTGCCTCTGCTTCCCCCTAGTCCATGCTCCCTGTGGTGCTTGATGTGGTGATCCCGCATATGGTCTACCTGTTGAGGAAACTATCCCGCCAAGAATTTTGATTCTGACAAAACTTGTTTTAAGAAGTCTAGTTAATGGAAGAATATTTTCCTTGCAGACATCACGATGTGAAAAGAGCCTTGAATATCCCACAACTGGCGTTCAGACTCAAGGAAGAGTCGTCACCATAGTGCTTCTAAATGGTCAGAAGGAGGAACTATGCTTGTGCCTCTAAGGGAATCAGAAGGAGGAGTCTACGTCTGAATAATTCAGATGAAGTGTTTGACTGCCTCAAATGGATTCAGATGGAGGACAGCATTGCCTTGGAAGACCTCAAGAAGACTCACGTGAGATGTCGACAGTAGGATCCGTAAGAGCTCAGATTCACAGAGAAAAGCTGAATCAGATTCAGAGACTTCAAATGGTTTAAAAGCTGTTTCTGAACAGATTCAGATTCTGCAACTGGACTAAGAAGGCCCACGATTGACGAAAGTCCGATTGATTTCGGAAATTACGGGAAGGGAAAGGATTCGATCTTCAGGATGATTGTCCATCTTTATTAGGACAGAATCCTTGATTGGATATTTATCTTTCTTTCCTTCCTCAGAAGATTCAACATCTCACGTAAATGGAAACTGAAGATTTAGTTGTATGGGCGACTGAATCTGAAGTTACCAGAATCTTTCTTCAACGGCTATCTAGCATCTTTCCAAGTTTATCTCGCATCAATCAAGGTTGATTGAAGATTGACAAGTGATCCCATGGAGCACTTTGACAACGGCTAGTTCGAGGTGAAAGGGTATAAAAGGAGAGTGCTGGTATTCGTTCAAGTATTGAATAGAATAAAAAAAAAAGAAAGAGACGAGCAAAAACTGTTGAGATAATTTTAACTTCTCGTGGAAATATTCTTGTGAGTAAGTTGAGAGAAGTTCATTGTAATCTTGTGATCATCATAGTGAAATCCAGCCAATCGGCTGTCATCATGGGAGAGTGGACGTAGGCTTACTATAGCCGAACCACTATAAATCTGTGTGCACATTTCTCTTTCTGAATTCCTTTATCTCGTGCATACTTAATCTGTTTAGCTTCAATACTTGGCTTCTGTGTTTGCTTGCGCTTATAACTCAAATTTTTCAGAAGCACCTATTCACCTCCCCTCTAGGTGTCGTTGCTAGCTACGTCACTACCTCGCTCAAACGGGTTATGGAGACCTGCTCTATCAGGTCAACCACCACATCTCTGAACTTGAAGTCCCGGGACGCGCAGACCCGGGTGCGATACTTGAAATGCCGCTTGATGTCGACCCTGTCATAAATAAGTCTCACCATCGTGGTCTTGCCTGAGCCTCCCGAGCCAACCACAGGAAGAACCCTGAATTCTTGTTCTTCTTGAGGCAGAGGAATCAAGCCCGTCACAAGCTCTTCCATGTCCTGCTTCTGAACCACGGCCTCTGGTTCTATGTCGAGAAGATGAGAGATCTTTTCCAAACGGTAGGTATTTCCTCCTACACGAGTGGTAGCACTGCTAATATTTTCCCTAACTTTGCTTTGAAGGGCTTGAGGTTGAGGCTGCCCTTTCTTGAGTGAAGAGAAAAGGGGCAAGGCCATGAACTCACTGTTGAACTTCTTTGACCCTTTGCTCACTTCCTTCTAGCTCCCCAAAGAAGCCAGGCGCTTGAGCCTCTGCTGGGCTCTTCTCAGGAGGTAGGTGTCGATGGTACCCTTTGCACTGTAGATGGTAGACAAGAGCTTGATGGTCCTCTCTCTTTCTTGGTCCTCTGCATTGTCTGACTCTGTTGTGTCTTTTAAGAAGCTCAAGAGCTGTTGCGGATTGTTGATGGCAGCGCTGATTCTGCCCTTCAGTCTTGGGTGGATTATGGTTTGGTCAATTTTGAGATTCTGCAGCTTCTCTTTGAGCAAGAAAGCAGTTACTTCAGTAGCCACGAAAGGCTCTCTCTCTCTCTCTCTCTCTCTCTCTCTCTCTCTCTCTCTCTCTCTCTCTCTCTCTCTCTCTCTCTCTCTCTCTCTCGAGCAGATGAGAAACAGAATCAAGAAATAGAAATGGAAATGGGCGTCAAAGCTCTGAAGTATACAAGAAAGGCCGATGGGAAGACTTTCGTAGGGGATTGTTCAGCTCTCCTCAGTACTGCCACTTCTGTCCATATTCAAATGGGCCAACGCCTCTGTTAGCAATGAAGCATTCACCTTGGTCATGGCTTGGTATTGGGAAGGCAATGATGGAGGTAGTAGCTGAGATTTGTAGAGTAGTCTCCGCAAAATCATGCAAACAAAGTAAACCAACAACACCAATGCACTTATGAATGCTCCCTCACGTCAGCCCTTCTTCTCTTTGACTTTCTTTCCCTGTTACGTTGCGTCTTTTGCCGAGAAGAGAATTTCTTCTCTTTTGTCTCCACTGGACGTGTTTTCAAACTGTCCAGCGTCTCCCCTCGACTTAGCCAAGACCTGCAATCACAAAGTAAAGAAAGGCAGGCTACCATTCAGGTTGTGGCAAGCCTTAGTGGAAAATTTTTTAGTGGCTAGATTGGCAGGGCAACAGCTAAGTCGTCCACCCCTGTCGTCCGTTCAGCCCTACTAGCGCCACCCAAGATCTCCAGTGTGCACCCATCCTTCATCATCTATGCTCAGCTTCGTTGCTTGTGGGATGTTAAAATACCTTTCGTTATATTCGGTCTCCTAAGCCAAATTTCCCCCAGCTAACTCGGGAGAAGAGGCACCAAGGTTTCCACACCCTCCATCTTATATTTCATTCCTGAGACAAGTGTCCTGGCAGAACCAAAAAGTTTGGGTTCTTCTCTAGGATTCTGATATAGTGACCAAGCTCTTCTCTTCGTCGCTTAAACTCCACCTTCCATGAACCAGTAACACTGCTCCCCCCATTGAAGCTGGAGTAGCCATGGAATAGGTTCCTCTCATGAACACCTTGCTCAATCATGGGCTCATTGAAGCCATACTTGCTCTTCACAAGGTTGCAGCCAAACCTACAACCAATGCCATCGAGCGGCAATCCGATGTGCAGCCCCACGGCGACGTTCCCTACTCTCAGGTCTCCAGCGTTGTTAGCTAGCCAAAGCGCGAGCAATCAAGGGTAAGACCAGGAGCTCCCGGAACAGCCCATGTGGACGCCAGTCTTGAAGATCCCCCTTAGCTTCTCTTTTTCTTCTTTTTTTTTTTTTTTTCGCTTCTCCCCGCTTTTGGGGCGTCTGAATGTGAAGCCAAGAAAGGTTTTCTCCGGCCAATATTTTTTAGCCAGATCATCCAGATGTCCCCCGATGAGGACCGTGATGAGTAGTCGTTCCAGTTCTCTCCCTTTCTGCTTGATGGAGACCCCCCTTTTTTCGTTGATGGGTCTGGTCAAAGTCTTTATTCCTCCTTTTTTTTTAGTGGAATCCCTCAACACATGCATAATGCCGCCTCCTTCTTTGTCTGTTCCCCCTCCACCGTAGGAGACCTCCCCCCTCTCCGAGAAAGTGAACGAGAAAATGGATTCTATTCCCTTCTTTCGGTGGCTTTTTCTTTTTGGCCAGGCGCTTTCCTTTTGTCATCTGCCAGTCCATTTCTCCTTTTAGCGTCTATCTTGGTTTCTTCTTGTTTGGTCTTTTCAGCACAACTGATCGACAATATTAACATGCTAACAGCTACTTCCTTATAATAAACCTGTATGCGATAGTCGATCTTTGACACCCCCCCCCTTTTTTATATTCCACCTTTACGTGTCTTACGAGCAATGGGTTCTAGAAATTCATAAATAGGACGAATGAGAAGCATATCCGATCATGAATAATTTCTTGTGCGTGGGAAATATATGACAAAGTACTTCTTCTTCTCATGGGTCGGCTTTGCTTTCAAAGTTGATAATGGCCCAGCCAGCCCTTTCGCACCTTATTCCTTCTTGAAGCCTTTTGTACAAGGAGGGTTCGCGTATGTGATGAGTCTCTCATCATTTCTTAAAGTTGAGAGGTTATTTTCATTACAGCCTGAATAGCCTCAAAGTTGCTGGAAGGATCTAGAAGGGTTGTCGTGTGCATGGACAATGGCTTTCAACAAAGACTGGAAATGGGCATTAGCAGAGACCCGTCAATGAAAAATTGAATTTGGAAAATCGAACGCACAACGAAGAATATACCATCAGACCATTAAAAAAAATTGGACTATTAGAGGACAATGTCACAACTCCAGAAATGCAAAAATCGAAATTACAGAGCTAAATGAATTTTTTTTACAATTTTTACAAAACTAATCTGAAATGGGATTAACAAAGTAATTCCTGATTCTAAATTATTTTTGTGGATTTCTTTGGGAAAAATGAAGAGAAAATTAAAAGAAAAATAATAACTCTTCTTCCATATTTTGTGACCTCAAAATGCTATTTATTTCAAATATTTCTAATTTCTGAAAAATATTAAAACAATGCAAAATATGAAAAAATTATTTTTTGTTCAAAAATGATAGCCTAAGCTTGGCGAAGTCTTCCAAAGTTGATTTTGTAATTTTCTCATTTTTTCTTGATTTTCTATGAATTTCGAAAATAAAAATGCTGAAAAATACCAAAAATATAGAAAATCATGTTTTTGGTCAAAATTGTTTCCTAGGCTTGGCCAAGGTCCCCAATAGTTGATTTTTTTAATTTTATGGATTTTTATGGATTTTTTATTTATTTTAAAAGAGAAAAGATGATTAAAATCAGGTGTCAACACCTAACTTTAAACCAGACTTATTTTGAGTATGATCCGAGATTCGTGATGAAGTTCAGATGTTATGGCTAGAGGAGAGGCTTGACGATCAACGACGGATATAGCTTTCGAGAGGGACTTGATCAACAATCTGAAACTCGCCGTTGAACACCATGAGGTTAATGTAACCAGTCACAAGGAGAAATGTACCCGCATATTCTTCAAACTTGCAGATCTCAAATCCCAGGTAGCTCAGTGTAGGTAGAGCATTAATTTCATGGAGAGCCAGTTGAGCTCTTTTGTAATGCTTATTAAGCTCAGTTCGTCTTTACTTTTCCTCCCCAGTGAGCTGTTGTAATACTCCTTGATGAATGGAATGAAAGAAAAGCCTTCACATGTTGTACTTTTATTTTCCTGCAATCCCTTCTTCCGCATAGCATGATAGAACGATTGAGGTACCAAAGACTTCAAGGCTTAACGTTCTTCTTAATGTTCTTGTTAGCTACTGTAGACGATAATCATCAAGAATATCAAAGAAACTTTTGACAGCGAACCCCACTAGCCCACTTGAGCCCTGTGAGCTAGTCACATGAATTATCGTAAATATGACCACTCGATTAGTACGTTAATAATAAACCAGGCCACCTGTTGCGTGCCCTACTTCACTCATACTTTGTTTTTTTCGGGTCCACTTGTTTGTGTCAACAGGAATGCCTGTGGGCCACGCTTAATAATAGCACACCGATCCTCTAGAGCTTACGTCGTTCGAATCCGTGGAAGGTAGAAAGCTGGCCTTTAGCTAATTTAGTCAGGAAGGCATTACAAGGTTGGGTCAATATACTTGTTACATAGGTTTTGACTACACAGTCTATGCATTTTCAGCAAAAATACAGGACCCCTAATACATTAAGAATGCTCCGTGCCTGATCCGGATACATTCACTGCCCCATCAAATACATAGCCCGTACATACCCACTAATTAACACATTTCTGACTCCGGGAGGATCAATCTCTTCGCTTGCCCCAAGGGTTATTGGTTAAGGCATCGGCAATTTCCGTTCCTTTCGCATCTTCGAGGTCATTTCTGGCATATTATCACCGATGAGCCCAATTTTGCTCCTGTCCGGGGTACCTATGATTCCCTGCAAAAGTAAAGGAAATAATTAGTATGTGATCCAAGAGAGATCGGTCCATGACTCCTAGATTAGTCCAATTTTATTTTCAATTTTTGGTGGTGGATTAGACAAAATTTTCTTAAGAAGACATGGGTAAATTTCTTAAAAGGATTTTCTTTCCGATTTTTATAACTTGAAAATGTGATAAAACATCTTGACGTTTAATCAATTTTTTGAAGGAATTTTCTTCTTTTATCAGAATGAATTTTCAAGGATATTTGTGAAGAAAATCTTGTGTTCATTGAAGCATTAGGGGAAAGATGTTGACAAAATCATTTTATTGGTCACCAAAGTTCCCCGAAAGGATTTTTCACATTTTTTTCCAAAAATGGGACACCAATTGATTTTTTTTATTTCTTTGAAAAAAATGGCCATGATGTTAAGTTCAAATTTGACTGACACCTAATATGGACCGACCAACAAATAAATACGAGATAAGTTAGAGAGCTTACCTTTACCTTGAAGAAAATGCAAATCACACTGACATGCACATGAATCGTGAGTTTAATCTTAGTCTATCTATCTTAAAGGCTTACAAATTGAAGTGAAAGACTTACGGCAAGGCGACAATCTCGCGCACTATGTCAAGATTAGCCGTGAATCCCACGATATAACCAGGAATAACCGGGCCTTTCCACTTGCGAGCTCGAAAAATTAAAACCCCTGCTTTGGTAATCTTCACCACGCCTGAGGCCTGACCTTTTAAAATTCATTTTTTGAAAAAGTTCGGGATCGATACTATCTGGGCAAACTTAATCGACGTAATCTTATGCAGAAAGCTGCTAGAACCAATCACAATATCATCCTAAAACTAGTGTGGTGGCCCAGGTCCGGCCCACGCGGACGTGTGTGATGTAGTGCTAAAACAATTAGATCAAAGCACACAACAATTAAAATATCAACCACCCGCTTCAAAAAAGTGCGAAATTAAAACAAACAATTCCAACACCCAAGTCCTGCAAAAACAAGTGTGTCGGCCAAACACTTCAATCCTTATCACACTCCCATCTGTAAATCATTTAACTCCTAAAGGTGAACGCAGAAAAATTGCCATCCAAATGAATTTTCATGACAAATTTTGCTGGCATGGGAGGAGGGGTTGATCTCGGACAAGTTTTGAAATATGATCCTCTGATTCTTCTCGTCACTTTGGTATTGAGTCCTTGGACATTTCAGCTAACATATCTACTATGACTCGTCCCTTAACGGATTTTTGAGCCGAATTTCTAACATCAAATTCTGATAGGAGGACCTGCCATTTAGGCCAATTTCCTGATTAAGGCTGGCTTTTTCCAGAGATACTTATCTGGTTTTCTCTATCACCAGCTGTATGCGTGTATAAGGGTTGTATTACCTCAATCTGTGTAGCACCCATACCAACAGCGCACAAGTCTTCCTCTCTGTGTAGTGTGTTAAACGTATCCTCTCCGATGCAGTGAAATTTCTTACTAATGTGAGAAAATCGGAGACGGGGTCGCTCGCTTCCTTACCATCTTCTGGGCTCGTTTGAGCTATGCAGAGGCCCTAAGGATTCGTGATGAATGGTAAGATATAGTGTTAGCGGAGAACTGGCATGGGAGGCACTAAAACTGGTGGCGAGATGAGTTAACTTTTAAGCTTCTTTAGGGCGCTTGATGACATTTAGAATCCCATTTCAACCTTGGCTTCCTTTCTTTTAGCAGTTAAAGAACGGTTTTGCAACGTCAGAGAGCTGACAAATAAACCTGGCGATGGTAATTTAGCCTCCTCCTCCCCCCAAACTCCTTACTTCCTTAACATGTCCGTGGGGGGTCCAAGGTCTAATAGTGTGGTTTGGTACAGTTGGAGGCGGACAATTTCAACTCCCCGTGGAACTGGTGCGTATACCATGAACCCAGAATTTTTCCTGATCGCGCCTCCAAATACCCTTTAGCAGGGTTTGCTTCATCTATACTCCGAAGTCGTTCAACATTTCTTAGTATCACAAAGGGGGGGGTTTGCGAGAGAGGGGGGGAGGGACGAGGTCGAATTATAGGAAATGAGGGGGGGGGGATAGCGGGGTAGGAGGAGGGAAAAAAATGTCTGGATTGAAATGTCCGCTTAGCACCGAGGGGGGTGCATTTTTTTATTATTTAAACCGAAAGATATAACCTTATAACAGAAGATGCAATCGG
>JAGVVM010012574.1:0-14901 GCA_019149425.1 Psidium friedrichsthalianum
CCCATTACAGCAATTGTTCTCTCTGAAGTTGCATTTGTTGAACATTGGCCGAAATAGGGAGAACAACATTCAATTCCTCATACATTTTCTTAAAATCAGCAAAATACTACGTAATAGAACGCCCCTTCCTCTCAAATTGGTAAAATTCCTATGATAACTCATATACCGGTCATAGGTCATTTTGGCTCGAATACAATACATCCAAATACTCCCACAGTTCTTTAACTGTGTCAATATGAGTTACTAAATCAACTATATTACTCTCCATAAAGTTTAACATCTGACCTAGAATACGCGCATCAATAACATCCTAATTCTGATCATCTCTAGGCTTAGGCTTAATTAAGTGTCTATGTTGATTCTTATCTGCCAAAGTAAGTTTCATAATTTTCTTCCACTGATGAAAGTTAGCACCACCATCATCAGTAATTCGACTAGATGAGGAAGAAATCACCTCAGTCATCATAGTATTATTCTTCCCATAACTACCCTCAACTTTACTCTTATCAAGATCACCCATCTTTAACAGTCAATAATCCACCAGAATTGAGGATTATCATATCAATCCACAAAAGCCCCAAATAATCGACTCCAAAAGCTCCAAAACTCACATAATCAACTTCATAAAATCAAGAAACACTCCATAAGCACATCCATATATCTAATTAAGAGCTACCCACGTAATAATCAAGCCTAATCAATGAGTTAACACTTTAACATTTTATTTAGGGTTCAATAATTCTCAATTCGCCAAAAAATTAAACGTATGGGTTCATAATAGAGAAAAAGTGAGCTGTGAGGTCCAAACTGAGTTGCAGGGTGCTGGGTTTGGGCTCTCCAATACTGGACAATGCCTCTACAATGCTGGCCGGCGCTGGGTGACACCATATTTGGCCTCGCCGGGCTATATGATGCTGGGCAACGTCCCTTTAAGGGTCGTTGGGTGCTGATGATGTCAGATCTAGCCTTGTCGGGCCTAGGGGACGTCAGATAACACTAGAACTAGGCTCGCTGGCCTAGGTGACGCCCCCGCAAGGCTCTCCAAATCTCGGCAACACTAGATCTGGGGACGCTGGATCTAGAGATTTCGGCGAGATCTGCTAACTCTGGCGGTAGCTAGTGGTTGTCGACAGTGAGTGGTGGTGGTGGTTGTAACATCCTCAATATCATACACATGGGACAAGAAAAATTAAGAAGTTTGGACCCACTTTCCCTCTCTAATTCTCGGCCGAAGCCTTCCCCAAACCATTTGTTTGCCCTCTTAAATTCCACTGCCCTTGCTCCCCAAAAAGCAGAGCTGGAACATCTTAGTTGGCTGGAATTACGGCTTCTCTGCTCCACCTTCTCGGCTGAGCTCTTTCCCCATGCAAATAAGACAATCTTACATGATTTTCTGACCACCAACTATAGCTATTCACTTGGAGAAAACTCTGTTGCAGTAGCCATCTTTGACTTGGTCTTCTTTCTTCTCCCTTCTTCTTTTCTTTCGGTTCTACCATTTGCTGCGTTCTATCTTCTTTCTGCAGCTGTTGGATCATCTTCTTTGCTGCAACTCTCTTATCCAGCTCGCTGTCGTGGTCTTTCCCCTCATTCGGCTATTCTTGAGCCGTTGTTGTTGCTGCAACTTGCTGCTTCATCTCCATTTCTTCTTCTCAACTAAAGTTGCTGCTGAAACTTCTGCTCTTCTCAGCTAGAATTTTCTCTGCTGCAGCTGGTTCTTCTTTCTCTGCTACTGCGTCTTCTTCATTCTCTTGGCTAAAATCTCTCGGCTGGTGCTCCTTTCCCTCGACTAAAGCTTGGCCACTTGTGACTTTGCTGCGTCCATGCACCTCCTTTCGATCACCTCTCTCTCTCTCTTGAATTTTCTCTCGGTTTCTCTCGCGTTTCTACACACGCGCCCGGAGGAAATCGACTCGTTTGGGGTCGTCCGGTACCCGAATCGAGCTTTGTTTTCGCCTATATACTCTTAAGACCTCAAGCTTTGATATTCTGAAAGTGGATTGGCCAAAAACCTCCTAGAGAATTCCCAGTTTCGAATCAAAGATGACCCTATTCTGCCCGATTTTTTGTTGTAGTGATCCGGTCGTTCTTCACTATATCCGGAGCCACCAGCCACCTCGCCACCGTTGCTCATCCAAGTTCACCGTTTAGCCGAGCTGTGATCGTCTGCCGTTCTCGAGCTCGAACTTGAATTTTTAGGTGAGCACATTTCTAAACTTGACTTAGAATGTCGAGTATGCTAGAGACTGGTAGGGAAAATTTTATGATGAAAAATATTAAATTTCCTGAACGTCAAATATCGATTATTTATTGCTGACCATAGAGGTCAATTGAAAATTTTGTGGACTCTAGAAATTGCCATATATGCCAGATTGCTTGCCTTTGAACTTAGGTGACTTAGAATGGAAACTGGATCCTGAAATGCGAGTTTCTGCAACACGAAATGCTTGATTATTATATTCAATTTTATTTTGAGGTGAATGATGTGCCAATATGAATAATTTTAGGAAATACATGTGGCAAAACTAACTTGCATGAATATTTATGTGGTGGACCAATTGAGAATTATGTGATGCTCATCATTGATCTGCATATTGACATGAGACATGTGCGTTTGACGGAGTGCGTAGAACCATGCAGGACGGCCCGACAGTGTTTAAGGGGCCACCGGGAATGCGAGGTGATAAAGAGGTGCCGATCGCAGTGCTAATTGAGTTACGATCGTTGCACTTGCGCCTGATAAGCTCGGCATGGGGTAGCTGGAGAGACAATGGTGCCACTTCGGTGTGATTAGACACAGGTTGAGGCACAAACCTGAGATGTTTATGACGTGGCTGGGACCGGAAGTGTTGTTGAGCCACCGATGGGGTTCAGTCCGAAAGTACTAGTGAGCCACCAGGGACCCCAAGTAAATCATTGAGCATCTACATTTGCATCTATATGATCCGAAGGCACAATATGCATGTGATGATTTAAGTTTTTAGCCTGAGGTATATGCTTCATTCTAAATTGAGTCTTGGCATGTGCTTGCTGAGTTTCGACTTACATATTTTTAGCTGATCGCCATTTCAGACCATCGACCATAGATATGAACATTCATATTTCCCGATATCCGAGGAATCTAATCTGGAGGAGTGACCTTTGCTAGAGGACGAGTAGTCTCGATAATGCTATGATGAAGATTAGTGACTTTTTGGTTTGGCCTGTTCCCTTTTTGACCAGTGGTCAATTTAGGTTTGTTTTTGAGGTTCAGATGTTAGTCTCCTCTCCAGGTTGTATAAAACTTATACTGTTATATATTTATATTATGTAAATTCAATCTTCTCTATCTCTCTATCTTTCATGTGTGTCTATCAAGGGTGTGCGTTTCCGCTGTCGCATTTATTAGCCGTCGTTTAGCCTCGACGAGTCTTGGGCTGTCACTAGTGTTGGCCAGGCGATGCTTGAATTAGCAATTAACAAGATGTTGGGTGTCCGACGGGTCCGGGGTGTGACAGTGTTCGGCGGTGGCTAGTGGTGGGCGACGCTAGATCTTAGGGTTTAGATATTAATCAGGCTCTGATACCATGTTAAAGGAAAAATTAATATCTTATTATTCAATAATATGGTATTTATACATTGATAACCCAATAAACCCTAAGAGTCACAAAGACAACTTTACCCTTAGTACTTCTAACACAAGCTAACCTCTAGGGGATGGATTTCTCCTGTGACATAAGTTCCCATAATCTCCCAGGAGTTCCGACAACAATCTCAGGCCTCGCTTCTAAAAGCCTCTCCTGTTTTACTGTTGACATCCCACCAACAATGGGAACTACTCTGATTCTTGCATCCATGGCAAATTCTTTGAGACGGTCGGTGACGTGGAAAATAGACCATGATATGTACGATTATCGAAAGGATGAAAAAGTAAAAAGCCATCTAATTGAGAAATTCTCTTAATTGTTTTGATGCAGGATTCATGCAACATGGAGTGTGTGAATAAAAAATAAAAAATAAAAAACCACAGCTGAAAAGGCTGCAGATACACTGTTTCAAACTGAACATTCAACCATGGGGTTTGTTTATTAAGTAAGCTTTCATTTTCCTTTTGGCTTCAATTTTGCTGTTTTTGCTTATTGACAGAATAGGTGAAATTCTAGTTTATTGAAAAAGCAGATCTAACAGACTTCATAGCAGCTATGAGAGGTTATCTGTTACGCTTGGTTTTTAAGATGCTCATTGTTACGACATGAAAAGGTCATTCTCTATCATCTCTCAGCATAAGTCTTGGAGGATGTTACCTCCATCTTACACAAAAATTGCAGACGATTTTTTCTAACATCATAAGGTAGAAATGTTAGTTTACTCTAAAGATGCATTTCCTAGAAACTTCCACGATGGATCAAAGAAAGGGTGAAGTCAAAAACTTAAACATCCAAACGAAGATGAGCGTGCCAAGGGTCCATAGGTGTATCTTCATCAACTTAATCACTGTTCACTGAACCAGAAAACCCCATGCTCTTGTTGTCGCATTATTCCAAGTAAGAAGAATTATAACTCACTATTCATTTATGTAGGTAAAACAACAAAAAGAAACGTACTAAAATTGATATGCCTCATTGCTTCAAATGCTATGGCGTCATCTCAGGTAAAATGGATTGAGCATCACAGATGCGGCAAACTGGTACCTGAAGTAAGAGTTCCCTGGTAGGTGTGATAATAAGAGCCCGTAAAACAACTTTTGGAGCATACTTTTCCGCTTCCTCTCCTTTTTCTTCACGCATCTTTTTGCTTTTTCTCTTTCCTCAAGAAGCCTTTGCAGAATTGGCAAGCCAAAAGCAAGTGTTTTCCCAGACCCTGTCTCTGCGGCGCCTATAACATCCTATGCAATCAACAATAAAAGGAACACCTTAGAATTAGTTTTGTGCTTAACAGTTAACATGAAACTTTAAATTCCTTAAACTAACGTTTCCTCGACGAGCAGCAGCAGGAATACAAGCTTTTTGTATTGGTGTTGGTTCCTTGAACCCAAGCCTCTGTATTGCTTTCATAATAAGAGGATGCAACCTCAGATCATTCCATGCATAGAACTCGGCATCATCAACAAGGTCGACTTCAGCATTATCCACTTCATTGAGAAGCACTTTGATCAAATTTCAGTCAATGGATCACATTTATAAATACATCACGGCAATGAATACATAGGCTTATCTCCTAGCTCACGAATATTGTTTGACCAGTCTAATGGCCATTTTTACCGACCAGAAGGAATTAGACCGCCAATGTATTAACGGAAGCTACCCACATTCAAGCCAAAATGTAGAATAGAAAACTAATAGAGCACCAACATGCAGGAGATTCATCAACTTTCTTGGTCTCTTTCTTTTGTTTCTTGTTTTTCTTTTTCTTTTTCCTTTCACTCATCACATTCTCCTGCTACTGCTGCTCCTCCTCCTCCAAATTGCTTGCAATCTCAGCTTCAACCCCATGATCCGCACTGCCTAGTTCCTTACCATCCTTTTTTTCTTTTTTCTTTTTTTGCTTTCCCTGATTCTTGCTTCACAGCTTTTAGTACTTCCAACCCGTAAGTATAGACATTGATGTATTATAAGCAAAATCGTCCTCGGAAAAAGAAATAACAAAGTAGAAAACTCTCTTTTTTTTTTTTTAAATGAAAGATAAGGTCCATTTAATAATTTCTCGCTATCCACATATTGAATATACCGGTGTAAAAAGAATTTCGAGGAACGCACGGTATCATAGGCTATTGATTGGAGAAGTAGCTATAGTCTTTAAATTAAAGTTAAATAATGTCGTCTCTGTGGAAAAAAATGTTACATTAAAAATGGCTGGTGTGGCTCTTCATTTTTAAATAAAATAGGGACTAAAATTAGATGCACTTTAAGTTTACTATATACAAAATACTCGTAAAATATTTTTATCATCAAGGGCCCCCGCATCGGCCGCTTCGACCACTCGGGCCAGTCTGTCGCCCTCCGCGGCTACTCCACCTCCCTTGTTGTCCTCGGCGCCTTCCTCTTCTGGTTCAGCTGCTATGGGTTCAACCTGGGCTCGTTCAGCAAGATTCTCGTCCCTTACGCCAGCAGAAGCTAGTACGGCCTGTGAAGCGCCGTCGGCTAGACTGCTGTCACCACCACGCTTGCCGGCTGCACTGCTGCGCTCATCACGCTGTTCGGGAAGCGCCTCCTCTCCGGGTGACCAACGTGTGCAACGGCCTCCTCGGCGGATGTGGCGCGTGGGGTGTGATCTTCACGTCGCTCTTGGCCTCAGAGGACCATGGAATGGATATCCTTTTTGTTGTGGTGTGTTCCGCTACACTTTGAGAAAATTATGAAAGATGTGACAAGGTAAAATTTTTACGAGGTCTTTTTCTTGGAGGTGGCGATGTGTGACATAATTGGTGAGTTGGTGGGTGGTTCACGTTGGAGATGTGATGGAGGACTCGGACCACTAACGCTGCTTTGTCTTCTCTTTTGAAATGACAAATGGTATGGTCGCCAACAGAGATCGCGGGTTGTTTTCTTGTTGTTTGTTTGTTTCCTGATAAAGGAGGTACGATGAACATGTGTGATAGGTAAGCCCACGTTGGTTAGATTTTTGGATCTGTTTAACAAATTTCAGAATCATTTTCAAGAGATTAAGACTGCCATAGATAAATAAAACATGAAATCTCAACTGCTTGTAAATAAAACTCACTGCGACACTATGCATTGCGAACTAATCAATTTCTTCAGAGCTTCGAGCTTTCTTATTTTCTCCTCGAATGTCTGCCTGAAAATTTTTCTAAGTCTTTTTTTTTTTTTTCATTTCACCGCTTGATGGAGAGGTATAAGAATAAATGGAAGGATCTGCAGTTGGTGTTCACAGTTTTGGAAAAAGCATATGATAAGAGTACCAAGGGAAATTCTTTGGAGAGCTCTCAAAATGAAACGGGCACGCACTGGCCATATACAAACAATAATGGTTAAGTACGTTGAGCTGTCACATTCGTTAGGACAAATGGAGGGGAAACAAAAGAATTCCCCGCAAGTCTAGGGTTACATTAAGGCTTTGCTCTTTGTCCTTGATCTTTTGTCTTTTGTCGACCGCTGTAGCTCGAATGGTAAGACCAGGAGTCCTCGATTCATTAGCACGTGAGCCGAATGTACACCACCACAAATAAACAACATATTCCAATTGAGATGAGCATTTATTCGGCTGTTGGTTCAGCTTTTCGAGAGGCTTTAGGCATCCAAAAATTAGATGGCATATGACAATTGATGGATATATCTGTTTGGGGTTCTACTCTTCATTTTGTATCCGTTTGAAAGTTTTCATGGTATTAATCTAATTTAACGAAAACTAACAAAGCGTAAATTTATCACAGATGTACCGATTTGTGATTTTTGGTGGTTAGAAAATTAGTTGGCATAAATTAGTCAAATGTGTACAAGTTTGGGGTTTTTTTGTGATCAAAAAATTAATTTGGAGTAAATTTATCTCATATGTATCAATTTGATGTCTTTCATGATATTAACCATATTTATTTCTTTTGTCAACCCGAGCGATCAAATAGTTGACATTTGATATTGTACGGTATGATGTTGTATTGTACAAATGTGTAACAAAGTATCACTATGTTGCGTCTTCTACTAGTTCAGATTTATCGATTAGTTGATCTTTCTTTTTTGTTTCAAGTGATCGTCAATTATTTATACACCCTTTTCTCTCTCTCTCTCTCTCTCTCTCTCTCTCTCTCTCTCTCTCTCTATCGATTTGACAACTAATTATTTAAGAAGAGCTTGCATCATCTTTTCAAAGTGGTACTCAAACTTGTAGTTTGTACAATTAAATTGCTCAACTTAATGACGATTTTCCAATTTAGTCCCATGGTTACTTGCTTCACCAGATTGAAACTGACGCATACGTTGATGCAAGTTAATACGTAAAAAAATCAGGGCGACCATGGACAATGGATTTGAGTCGACTAAACTAGGACGAATACATCAAGATACAATTGAACAAATTTTAATATCTTTTTGTGCCATAGCGGCACTTACTATTTTCCAACATTAAATTTTTCATCAACACCAGTACATCTCACATCCCCTTCACTATCGAATAGAGGACTTGACAAAAAAAAATTGTAAATTTTATGAGCTTTTTGTTGGGAATCTTGTATTCCCTCTCGGGCGGCGCGCAGAGAAATGACAATCAATTTCATTCAAATACAGATAAAAACAGCGAAAGCATGCGATTCTGCGCGCCTCGATCGTCTTAGGGTATCTCGTGCATTGTAATCGAAAATCTAAATCACGCATCAAAGGGGTTTTAGGCTTACCTCGAAAACCAAAACTGGATGGGCTTGTTCTCATGTTCTCGGAGTCCGTCAAATGCCGAACCTCCAGTTCAGACATACCACCGGACGCGCGGCGACGGAAGACAAAGCTCACGGCCGTCCATTCCTCGATCGTGCTAGCGACCCTTGAGAAACGACGAACGAAGCTCGTTTTCTTCATCACGAACTACCTCACGACCCTCTGGTCGTTCTTGGTGAAACGAGAGTTCGAAACTCCCTAAGATTCATCACGAGAACGATACGAAATTATCTCGAGGAAAAGTGAAATCGAGAGAGTTCAAGGGATTCTTCTTAGAGTTTTAAAACCCTAACCCCTTACCCCTATTTATAGGGGTTGGGTGAGGGGTAGAGGCGGTAATTTACCGCCCCTCTTCACCTCCTTTGACTGGTCAAAGGAGGTTTAGTCCTCGTTTTCGCGCGGTTATCGGATAACAAATCTTATCCGTTAGAATTTATGGATAAGAAATCTTATCCTTAGATTTTTCTATAGGATAAGAAATCTTATCCTTAGACTTTTCTAGAGGATAAGAAATTTTATCTCATCATCTCGTGATTCGTGCAAAATTTACATCAAAATGACATCACGCTTGCGCAACGCTTGCATCAGCGCTTGCATCAGCGCCTGCGCAACGCTTGCGCAAGGCTTGCATAGCACCTGCGCAGCGCTTGCATCAGCGCTTGCGCAGGCGTTGCGCAAGCGCTGATGCAAGCGCTGCGCAGGTGCTATGCAAGCCTTGCGCAAGCGTTGCGCAGGCGCTGATGCAAGCGCTGATGCAAGCGTTGCGCAAGCGTGATGTCATTTGATGTAAATTTTGCACGAATCACGAGATGATGAGATAAAATTTCTTATCCTCTAGAAAAGTCTAAGGATAAGATTTCTTATCCTATAGAAAAATCTAAGGATAAGATTTCTTATCCATAAATTCTAACGGATAAGATTTGTTATCCGATAACCGCGCGAAAAACGAGGACTAAACCTCCTTTGACCAAGTCAAAGGAGGTGAAAGAGGGGCGGTAAATTACCGCCTCTACCCCTCACCCAACCCCTATAAATAGGGGTAAGGGGTTAGGGTTTTAAAACTCTAAGAAGAATCCCTTGAACTCTCTCGATTTCACTTTTCCTCGAGATAATTTCGTATCGTTCTCGTGATGAATCTTAGGGAGTTTCGAACTCTCGTTTCACCAAGAACGACCAGAGGGTCGTGAGGTAGTTCGTGATGAAGAAAACGAGCTTCGTTCGTCGTTTCTCAAGGGTCGCTAGCACGATCGAGGAATGGACGGCCGTGAGCTTTGTCTTCCGTCGCCGCGCGTCCGGTGGTATGTCTGAACTGGAGGTTCGGCATTTGACGGACTCCGAGAACATGAGAACAAGCCCATCCAAGTTTTGGTTTTCGAGGTAAGCCTAAAACCCCTTTGATGCGTGATTTAGATTTTCGATTACAATGCACGAGATACCCTAAGACGATCGAGGCGCGCAGAATCGCATGCTTTCGCTGTTTTTATCTGTATTTGAATGAAATTGATTGTCATTTCTCTGCGCGCCGCCCGAGAGGGAATACAAGATTCCCAACAAAAAGCTCATAAAATTTACAATTTTTTTTTGTCAAGTCCTCTATTCGATAGTGAAGGGGATGTGAGATGTACTGGTGTTGATGAAAAAATTTAATGTTGGAAAATAGTAAGTGCCGCTATGGCACAAAAAGATATTAAAATTTGTTCAATTGTATCTTGATGTATTCGTCCTAGTTTAGTCGACTCAAATCCATTGTCCATGGTCGCCCTGATTTTTTTACGTATTAACTTGCATCAACGTATGCGTCAGTTTCAATCTGGTGAAGCAAGTAACCATGGACTAAATTGGAAAATCGTCATTAAGTGAGCAATTTAATTGTACAAACTACAAGTTTGAGTACCACTTTGAAAAGATGATGCAAGCTCTTCTTAAATAATTAGTTGTCAAATCGATAGAGAGAGAGAGAGAGAGAGAGAGAGAGAGAGAGAGAGAGAGAGAAAAAGGGTGTATAAATAATTGACGATCACTTGAAACAAAAAAGAAAAGATCAACTAATCGATAAATCTGAACTAGTAGAAGACGCAACATAGTGATACTTTGTTACACATTTGTACAATACAACATCATACCGTACAATATCAAATGTCAACTATTTGATCGCTCGGGTTGACAAAAGAAATAAATATGGTTAATATCATGAAAGACATCAAATTGATACATATGAGATAAATTTACTCCAAATTAATTTTTTGATCACAAAAAAACCCCAAACTTGTACACATTTGACTAATTTATGCCAAACTAATTTTCTAACCACCAAAAATCACAAATCGGTACATCTGTGATAAATTTACGCTTTGTTAGTTTTCGTTAAATTAGATTAATACCATGAAAACTTTCAAACGGATACAAAATGAAGAGTAGAACCCCAAACAGATATATCCATCAATTGTCATATGCCATCTAATTTTTTGGATGCCTAAAGCCTCTCGAAAAAGCTGAACCAACAGCCGAATAAATGCTCATCTCAATTGGAATATGTTGTTTATTTGTGGTGGTGTACATTCGGCTCACGTGCTAATGAATCGAGGACTCCTGGTCTTACCATTCGAGCTACAGCGGTCGACAAAAGACAAAAAGATCAAGGACAAAGAGCAAAGCCTTAATGTAACCCTAGACTTGCGGGGAATTCTTTTGTTTCCCCTCCATTTGTCCTAACGAATGTGACAGCTCAACGTACTTAACCATTATTGTTTGTATATGGCCAGTGCGTGCCCGTTTCATTTTGAGAGCTCTCCAAAGAATTTCCCTTGGTACTCTTATCATATGCTTTTTCCAAAACTGTGAACACCAACTGCAGATCCTTCCATTTATTCTTATACCTCTCCATCAAGCGGTGAAATGAAAAAAAAAAAAAAGACTTAGAAAAATTTTCAGGCAGACATTCGAGGAGAAAATAAGAAAGCTCGAAGCTCTGAAGAAATTGATTAGTTCGCAATGCATAGTGTCGCAGTGAGTTTTATTTACAAGCAGTTGAGATTTCATGTTTTATTTATCTATGGCAGTCTTAATCTCTTGAAAATGATTCTGAAATTTGTTAAACAGATCCAAAAATCTAACCAACGTGGGCTTACCTATCACACATGTTCATCGTACCTCCTTTATCAGGAAACAAACAAACAACAAGAAAACAACCCGCGATCTCTGTTGGCGACCATACCATTTGTCATTTCAAAAGAGAAGACAAAGCAGCGTTAGTGGTCCGAGTCCTCCATCACATCTCCAACGTGAACCACCCACCAACTCACCAATTATGTCACACATCGCCACCTCCAAGAAAAAGACCTCGTAAAAATTTTACCTTGTCACATCTTTCATAATTTTCTCAAAGTGTAGCGGAACACACCACAACAAAAAGGATATCCATTCCATGGTCCTCTGAGGCCAAGAGCGACGTGAAGATCACACCCACGCGCCACATCCGCCGAGGAGGCCGTTGCACACGTTGGTCACCCGGAGAGGAGGCGCTTCCCGAACAGCGTGATGAGCGCAGCAGTGCAGCCGGCAAGCGTGGTGGTGACAGCAGTCTAGCCGACGGCGCTTCACAGGCCGTACTAGCTTCTGCTGGCGTAAGGGACGAGAATCTTGCTGAACGAGCCCAGGTTGAACCCATAGCAGCTGAACCAGAAGAGGAAGGCGCCGAGGACAACAAGGGAGGTGGAGTAGCCGCGGAGGGCGACAGACTGGCCCGAGTGGTCGAAGCGGCCGATGCGGGGGCCCTTGATGATAAAAATATTTTACGAGTATTTTGTATATAGTAAACTTAAAGTGCATCTAATTTTAGTCCCTATTTTATTTAAAAATGAAGAGCCACACCAGCCATTTTTAATGTAACATTTTTTCCACAGAGACGACATTATTTAACTTTAATTTAAAGACTATAGCTACTTCTCCAATCAATAGCCTATGATACCGTGCGTTCCTCGAAATTCTTTTTACACGGTATATTCAATATGTGGATAGCGAGAAATTATTAAATGGACCTTATCTTTCATTTAAAAAAAAAAAAAGAGAGTTTTCTACTTTGTTATTTCTTTTCCGAGGACGATTTTGCTTATAATACATCAATGTCTATACTTACGGGTTGGAAGTACTAAAAGCTGTGAAGCAAGAATCAGGGAAAGCAAAAAAAGAAAAAAGAAAAAAAGGATGGTAAGGAACTAGGCAGTGCGGATCATGGGGTTGAAGCTGAGATTGCAAGCAATTTGGAGGAGGAGGAGCAGCAGTAGCAGGAGAATGTGATGAGTGAAAGGAAAAAGAAAAAGAAAAACAAGAAACAAAAGAAAGAGACCAAGAAAGTTGATGAATCTCCTGCATGTTGGTGCTCTATTAGTTTTCTATTCTACATTTTGGCTTGAATGTGGGTAGCTTCCGTTAATACATTGGCGGTCTAATTCCTTCTGGTCGGTAAAAATGGCCATTAGACTGGTCAAACAATATTCGTGAGCTAGGAGATAAGCCTATGTATTCATTGCCGTGATGTATTTATAAATGTGATCCATTGACTGAAATTTGATCAAAGTGCTTCTCAATGAAGTGGATAATGCTGAAGTCGACCTTGTTGATGATGCCGAGTTCTATGCATGGAATGATCTGAGGTTGCATCCTCTTATTATGAAAGCAATACAGAGGCTTGGGTTCAAGGAACCAACACCAATACAAAAAGCTTGTATTCCTGCTGCTGCTCGTCGAGGAAACGTTAGTTTAAGGAATTTAAAGTTTCATGTTAACTGTTAAGCACAAAAACTAATTCTAAGGTGTTCCTTTTATTGTTGATTGCATAGGATGTTATAGGCGCCGCAGAGACAGGGTCTGGGAAAACACTTGCTTTTGGCTTGCCAATTCTGCAAAGGCTTCTTGAGGAAAGAGAAAAAGCAAAAAAGATGCGTGAAGAAAAAGGAGAGGAAGCGGAAAAGTATGCTCCAAAAGTTGTTTTACGGGCTCTTATTATCACACCTACCAGGGAACTCTTACTTCAGGTACCAGTTTGCCGCATCTGTGATGCTCAATCCATTTTACCTGAGATGACGCCATAGCATTTGAAGCAATGAGGCATATCAATTTTAGTACGTTTCTTTTTGTTGTTTTACCTACATAAATGAATAGTGAGTTATAATTCTTCTTACTTGGAATAATGCGACAACAAGAGCATGGGGTTTTCTGGTTCAGTGAACAGTGATTAAGTTGATGAAGATACACCTATGGACCCTTGGCACGCTCATCTTCGTTTGGATGTTTAAGTTTTTGACTTCACCCTTTCTTTGATCCATCGTGGAAGTTTCTAGGAAATGCATCTTTAGAGTAAACTAACATTTCTACCTTATGATGTTAGAAAAAATCGTCTGCAATTTTTGTGTAAGATGGAGGTAACATCCTCCAAGACTTATGCTGAGAGATGATAGAGAATGACCTTTTCATGTCGTAACAATGAGCATCTTAAAAACCAAGCGTAACAGATAACCTCTCATAGCTGCTATGAAGTCTGTTAGATCTGCTTTTTCAATAAACTAGAATTTCACCTATTCTGTCAATAAGCAAAAACAGCAAAATTGAAGCCAAAAGGAAAATGAAAGCTTACTTAATAAACAAACCCCATGGTTGAATGTTCAGTTTGAAACAGTGTATCTGCAGCCTTTTCAGCTGTGGTTTTTATTTTTTATTTTTATTCACACACTCCATGTTGCATGAATCCTGCATCAAAACAATTAAGAGAATTTCTCAATTAGATGGCTTTTACTTTTTCATCCTTTCGATAATCGTACATATCATGGTCTATTTTCCACGTCACCGACCGTCTCAAAGAATTTGCCATGGATGCAAGAATCAGAGTAGTTCCCATTGTTGGTGGGATGTCAACAGTAAAACAGGAGAGGCTTTTAGAAGCGAGGCCTGAGATTGTTGTCGGAACTCCTGGGAGATTATGGGAACTTATGTCACAGGAGAAATCCATCCCCTAGAGGTTAGCTTGTGTTAGAAGTACTAAGGGTAAAGTTGTCTTTGTGACTCTTAGGGTTTATTGGGTTATCAATGTATAAATACCATATTATTGAATAATAAGATATTAATTTTCCTTTAACATGGTATCAGAGCCTGATTAATATCTAAACCCTAAGATCTAGCGTCGCCCACCACTAGCCACCGCCGAACACTGTCACACCCCGGACCCGTCGGACACCCAACATCTTGTTAATTGCTAATTCAAGCATCGCCTGGCCAACACTAGTGACAGCCCAAGACTCGTCGAGGCTAAACGACGGCTAATAAATGCGACAGCGGAAACGCACACCCTTGATAGACACACATGAAAGATAGAGAGATAGAGAAGATTGAATTTACATAATATAAATATATAACAGTATAAGTTTATATAACCTGGAGAGGAGACTAACATCTGAACCTCAAAAACAAACCTAAATTGACCACTGGTCAAAAAGCATTCTAAACATCTGAACCTCAAAAACAAACCTAAATTGACCACTGTCAAAAA
>JAGVVM010012575.1:0-10301 GCA_019149425.1 Psidium friedrichsthalianum
GATTCCGTATGATTGTTTAATTTCTCATGTGTTTTTTTTTTTTTTTTAAATAGGTACCAAGCAGAATTGGTAGGAATAGTTGTTGAAACGGTTATGAGTGAGTTACGACGAGATTTTCGGGTGGATGTCCTGAGACTTTGGTTGGAATTGATGAGATTATTGGATTGCTGGACAGTACCCAAACAATTGGATTTACGGCATGGGTGGCATTGGCAAGATTATTTCACCTGTGGAGAAATAATTTCTTGCAGTTTCGTTCTAGATATTCGAGATACAACGGAACATTCTTCTCGACGATGTGGATGATAAATCGGGAAGTACAATTATTGTAATATCTGGATATGAAGCTGAACTTGATCAAGGTGGAGTTTGGATTAGACTACAAGTATGGACCTAGCTCTTGAGGTTATAGGTTCATATTTGTTGATATAATCCAATAAGGAAATATGAGACGAATTCAGAGTTATCCAAAAGATATTGAAGATAAGTTATGATGCATTAGAACATGGATATCAACAGATATTTCTCGATATTTCTTATTTTTTAATAGTCACGGATAGCAAATTTGCTGGAGTACCGCGGCATTCATCCCATTTTATAATTGAAGAACTGAAGCTTAGATGGTATGGCGAGCAAAGGATATGATCAATTAAGAGATCTTAACTTTGTGTGTCTAGAAGGGTTATGGTGGTGGATGAAGGATATGATCAATTGAGAGATCTCGTTAAGGAATGATGTATGGCTAACCCATGGTGGTGCGTAAATGATATAGTCAATTAAGAGATCTTTGTTGCATGCCTAGAAGGAAGAGGAGGAGAACTAGCCTATGGATCTTTGAGGAAGGCTTGACAGTACTTGAAGCAAATAAGGTAACCTGCTACCTATTTCTCCCTTCTCTCTTAGCTCTTATGTACTTATTTAATTCAGCATGTAGCATTTGTTGTTATTTAATACTCCTTACCTACTAAATTTGCATAATGGCAAGAGAGCTCCCGTTTCTATGGATATTTCTCTTCCCCTCTTTGAATACCCTTATAAAAAGTTTTAGTGGTACATCTAGAATCTGGATGTTGCAGCTTGAAAACATGCGCTTCTAAACACATAAACTACAATGCTTCACTGCACAGTCATAAAGCAGACAACCACAACAAAGCCACAGCTTACCAAACAGACACTTTATCATAGTGATATCATGAGAAAGTAGGTAATCAGTTCCTTTTCATTGGTTTTGTGACTACATATTATTGTCTTGTTTTAACAGCTGAACCTTTAAAGATAAAGATTTGTCTAAAATGATATCACAATGGGTCACAAGCTCTAATCTTGGTACTCCTTGTGTTTGTTATGTCTGTTACTGTTGTTATTGTGCTTGTTTTACGGTTTGCAGATGTCTATGTGGTGTGGTTACGCTCAATTATGGTTTCATGTGTAAAGCTTGATATGCGAGAACGTGTTAAGTAATATTTTATATACATTGTGTTGGCCTTAACTTTTTCTCAAAACATATGATGCAATGCTGACGATATCTAGTGTTTGCTTGTAGGGTTCCGAAAAGTTTCAGGCCATTTGTTTTGAGAGAGATGGCATAGATGAAATAGTTGACCAAGGGTGTCGAAGATATTCTAAATTTGTAAATAACTTATGGTTCCTTAAACGTGAAAATTTTGTTGGAGATTGTACGAAATTACTATCTGAATTAAGATGGCTTCTGTGGGAGAGTTGTCCTACGTGTTTTTTGTCGCAAACAATTTTCATTTAGGAAAATTAGTTGGTACTCAGCTTTGTCACGGAGCATTACTGCAAAGTATTGCAGTGGATGGAGTTCGGTGATGGTAAGATGGAAAGCATATACTCTTCTCTGTATTTCGAAATCCACTTGTTTTCAGTACCAATCCCGAAATATATTCAGTCCTCTCGATGGTAAAGCAGCTCAAAGTTCTCAAGCTTATGGTTGTGCATGTTCAAGGTGTACTCCTGACCTGTCAGCCTTTAAAAATTTGGAGACTCTAGTCTTTGAACGTTGAAACTCGTTAGCATGAATTCACTCTTCTATTGGGAAGGTCGAGAGTCTCGTTTCCTTGGACTTGAGGGGACTTTACTCGAGGCGCTACCTACGGAACTTGGTAGATTAGAAGAATTGAAAGAACTTTTAGATAGAATAGCTGTACGAGAAATTTCTGAATTTCATTTTCCGGTCTCTGAAGATGGCTGGAGACGCTTAATGGCAAGTATTGTCCAAATTTCACTCCACTTCTGGTGGGTGTTGGCTCCCTCATGAAGCTGCCTCATTTATCATTGTGAAATTCATTGAGAAAGATCCTCGACTCTGTGAGGACGTTGGAATCATTAACCAAACTAAACTTGTCTGGCCGGAGCATTACAAAGTTGCCTGAGGGAATTTGCAAAGTTTAAGGGCTCATGATGCTTGCTTCTAGTAAAGATAAGAAAGTTCCCGATAGGATCGAGTTAAAGAGTATACATCCATCAAGGACTTGCCTGTAAGCACTGGAAATCTTTCTTCTCTCCAACAACTTTTTTTACGGGCTTGCAGCGAACTTCAGTTGCCTCCGGAAAGCATCGATGAGCTTTCTCCTCTCCACATGCTTGATTTAGGGTGTTGCTACAAGCTTCAATTGCTGCCGGAGCTCCCTTCAGGATTAACAGCTCTGCGAGTCACCTGCAAGAGTCTCACATTGTTGTGACTTTCCATTTAGCTGAACTCACTCTTTAGTGATGCGCATGGCTGGCATGCCTCCCAGATAATTCCCCGGAATTTTAAAGCTTCGTGTTTGGGAATGTGATAAGTTTGACTTCAAACCAGAATTGGAGCTCAAAGAATGTTATGAGCTGACTGAAAATATGGTTCTAGAAAAGTTGGCTAGCTTCATCGATCATCTATCAAAAGACTAGGTTTTTCGCCGATTGGAACATCTGATGACATTTATTGTTGGAAGTCGCAAGAATGAACTTGATTTTTGAGTTGTTGATAGTCTGGACTTCTCGGAAGAGATGGATTTATCGTGGCACGGGACCATTGAAAAAGTTGAACATCAACTTCTAGATACCGAGAGCTTTGCACAAAGCCTCTTACTATGAAAAGCTATATATTCAATGATGCAACTCAAAATTCGAATATATAGAGCAATTAGTGGTGAGAGATTGTCGTGAATTTGTGGAGATCTTGAGGCCCAAAGAATCAAAATCTCTAGATATCTTAGGATGTAAGTCAATTGAGAGTTTATCTGGTTTGTCAGAATGTAACAACTTAAAAATTATGTTTGCTCGAGATGGTAAGATTACCAAAAAAGTTATGTTGCAATTTTATCAATTTAATCATATTTTTTTTCATCAATTCATTCGTAAACCTTTTCATATTTTACCAATTGAGTCTTTTTGGCTGATTTTGGTTGGAAAAGTGGATGCCACCATCCTACATGGCACGTCAGGTGCTGGTGGGCGAAATTTAATTATATTTGTTAGTTTTTTGAAATTTTTGGTTAGTTTTTTTCCTTTCCCTTCTCTTTTTTTTTTCCCCTAGACTTAGAGCCGGCGAGGGCCGCAACACCTTTGCCCGAGGCCGCGAGAATGTCTTAGCCCTCCCCGTGGCCGACCAGTAACCCTTGCCCTCACCATCTCTAAGGTCGTGGCAAAAAAGAAAAAGCAAAGAAAAGAAAACAAAAAAAGAAAATAAGAAAAAAATTGTAAAAAATTTCAAAAAATTATTAAAATTTATCCACGTCAGCACACAACCGTGTTACGTAAGAAGATCGATGCCCACGTAAGCGATTATCGGCTAAAATTACCTGAACAGACTAAATTAGTATCAGTGTAAAAGGTTTAGGAATAAATAGACAAACGAAATTTATGATTGAATTGACATAATTGCGGTAGATTTAGAATTTTTTTTAATCATTTTTCCTATGTTAAAGTGTATCAACTATCGACTATCGTAGCTATATGAATAGATGTTGAGTGATTGGAGTATCGGCAAGACATTAGAAGCTAAGGAGTTTGCCCGCGATTGTAATATCGATGATCAAATGCTTTTATCGACATTAGGTGGCAATTGGTGGATGATTGATATTTACTGAACTTAACTAAATGGTAAAGCCACAAGACTGAAAGCCAGGAGTATGATGATTGAAGCAATATCGATAGTTCGCGAAAAGACTTACGCAATCGTGAAACGCAGTCGTTCAACATAAAGTTGAGCTCATCGACAATTGCACAGTAAACCACTTATATATAAGGTAAGGTGCAATTATGAAATATGATCATAGAGCTGAAAAACAAGGATATGAAGTTATAATTTTAAACTTGAATATCAACCACTTAAAAGCGGTTACATCATGTACTGGCTATATAAAGCCAAGTCGAATCATTATAAAGGAATCGACGGTCATGAACACAAATTTTTACTTTTTAATCCATCAATTTATCAGTTTCATATTCGCACTTATCTTTTCTCTAGACTTAGGTAATTCAGGGTCATTTTCGCGTTTCTGTTTTCAGTCCAAATCGCCACCGAACCCGAATCTAATAAAATCGAAAATCGAATCTGAACGGAAGATATTTCGTCGATCGGGAAAATTCTCGACGAAGCATATGGGCGGAAGAAAAATCACAACACAAAGTAGTATGAAAAGACTTATGCCTTTTGTGGGTCCATATAGTTTTAGATTCTATGCCCAAAGTGTATTCTCATTGTTTCCAAATATGATCGAATCATCTTTTACGCGGTCTTGTCGCTGCTGATTCACGAAAAGAGTTCTGTGCTCTCCGGTCTTTTCTTCTTTCTTTCCAGCTCACAGCATTCAAATTTTGAGGTGAAGCAAGTAGAGCGTATGATTCGTTCTGTTGGACAATGGAATCATTCTCTGAAAACAAAAACGAAAAAAGAAGAAGATCAAATCATTTTCTGAGGAAAGGAAGGGAAGATGAAGAAGGTACAACAACCACACTAGTTTTTTCAATGTCCGAATAGAATAAACGCTAGGACTTAATTCGCGAAATTACAAAAAAAAAATGTTATAAACCCATTGTATTTGTGTTAATTTAGTTTGAAACGTCTTTTTTTTTTTGTAAATTCAGACATAAACATTTGTATTTATGCCAATTTAGTTCATTTCGCTAAGCGGCGTTAATGTCGCCAATTTTAATTATATTTTAATTTTTTGAATTTATTTATTTTTATCTTTTTTTTTATCATATTATTTTCTTTCTTTTTTTTTCCTCTTCTTCCTCTAGCGGCCGCTGAGCCTGTTGACCACCCAAAGGTGGAAAAGGAAAAAGGAAATAAAAATAAGTAAAATTACATGAAAACACAAAAAAAAATTAAAATATCATTAAAAATTGGAGACGTCAGTGTGGGCTAGCCAAACGAACTGAATTGACAGAAATGCAAAAAATTTAGATTGAATTGGCTAAGAAAATGTTTAGTGCTGAATTGATACATTTATAATGTGCATATGACTTTTTTTGGTAATTTTACCAAAAAAATGTTAGAGAATCACCGTTACAAACTCCTATTTCACATGTCTCTCAAAAAGCACGTGGTTCCCAATTCAAGGGCAAAAAATTTCGTGTCATGGGCGCAATGAAAGGAATTAATTTTCATTTGTCTATCCAATGATCAACAAGCATTTATATAACCAGAACTTAATTGTTTCATAGTTCCGTTGATTGTTCAATCTCATTCTATTACCATCTGTTTATCAAAAGAATAACCTAGTGGAACTGCTAAAAATCTGTATTTTTACCGTGATGTTTGTCAAACAAGTCAAATTGATTCACCACTTAAAATTGAGAACCGATTAACTGATTTAAATTTTTCAATTCGACATTTCTGGTATATTTAGTTTACATAATACTTATAGGGGATACGTGCATTGAAAATCCGAAATCTTATCACGAAAGCATAATTGAGTCATATAATTTTTCAAAAGTACCGTTAGAAATGCGCAACCTTCAACCAGGGAGATCGCCAAAAAAAAGAGCTCAAGTGCGAGCAGGTCAACATATCCGATAAAAATCGAAAGTCGACATGCAATGAAGGATATTTCGTCAATTGCGAAAATTCTCGGCGAAACAGATGGGCAAGAAAAGAAGCTGAAGGGACATTTGCGTTCTTCGCGGCGGCACTAAAAGCATCCCTGTGGCTCTTTGGTGCGTTGGATCTCTTCCCCGCGACTTCAAAGAAATATCATCATTGGACTTGCAAAGTTTCCGGTCTATAATCATGGAATATTGCATCGGACGAGGACAGATGTCGAAATATAGGCAAACGCAAGGTATGAAATGTACCCAAAAAATTCGAGATAATATGGTAACGACGGTCCCTGAACTTTTTCTCGAAAATTAATGCGGTCCATAACTTTTTTTATATTCAATCTGACTCCCAAACTTTTAAAAGTCCGTTCCACGTAGTCAGTATGTTAAGCCTATCGCCGTAGTGTGTGCATTTTTCTCACCTGGACTGCCACATCAATATTTATTAGATCAAAGTAATAACGGAAACTCTCGCACCGTTCTCTTAAGTCAGCAAATATTTTTACGCCTCTCTTCCTTTGTCCTTCCCTTTTGGCCCGATACAGTAATGACCATATGTTTGCCTGTGGGTATCATTATGGCAAATTTAACGTCGAGTTAGCAAAATTATAGTCGCAGCGGTCAACGGTGTAAAATTTTTTTAATCAAAGGACTAAATTGATTGGAGTTTTTCAAGTTAGTGTCTAAATTGAAAAATCAAATTAGGGCTGCAATGAAGTTGAAGAAAAAAAGTTAGGACACGGCTAGCATTACGGTGAATGGAAGAATGACGGTCAAACGGTCAAACGTCAGCAAATCTTTTGGAGAAAACGGGACGACTTCTTGAATCGGTTTCAATGTTCTGATTTCTAAGTTTTCTTTGGCAAGCCAAAAATTAGAGACAAAATCAGAGAAAAGCCAACCATTGTTTCGCTTTTGCTGACAAGACTCTGTAAAATCCTCTAATCTCAAATGAAATCCTAATTAGTTAAATTCTCTAATCCTGAATCCCGTTAAGTGATTATTCTTGAATATGAAACGCCCAGGTGGATGTGGTTTAGTGAAAATATCAAATGAATAAAAAATAAATTAAATACCATAATATAGAAAATCACAAGTAGAAAATTTATCACTAAATATGAAAATCGTTCATGTCATCATAAAGATCTAAAGAGGAAAAAACGCTTGAAATGTTGGCTTTGCAATTAATAATGAAATTATTGTGTAATGAAATGGTTCATCATTCCTTTCGCTAAAAGCAAATTGCTCTAAGATGACTCTACAGTGACCTAAAATCAAAACAAGTAATGCAGATCATGGATTAAAAAAAAATGAAATAATGAACAAATGAAAATAAGACGATTGCAGAATTTAGTGGGCTTTCGAATTGTGTCACAAATTTCTAATTTTTTTTTATATTCTAAACAAATAAAAGGATGAAAATATCACTATAAAATATTTACGTTAATTGATAAATTGATTTTGCATTAGAGTTTCATAAGCATAGAAAAGGAAAAGTAGAGAGGAAAAGCTTGGGGGCGGTTTTTTTTTTTGCCACATTCGTTAAAGGCTTAAGATCAAACAATGGTCAGTTAGGTCAATTCAATTATCCAACAATGGTGCGAATTCTTCTAGTTGAGTCTCAGAAATCGAAATTAACAAAAAGCCCTTTGAAACCAACTTCCCTGATACATTACTAAATTTTGTGACGGAAAAAATGTATTGGACAAGGTTAGAAAAAACCTCATGCACTGCTAGCATGTTCTATTTAAGTCCCCGATAAAATACCAACTGCGGATTGGGTAGCAAGTTACAAAAAAAGTGATTAAAGATTGATGTAAACAAAATACAAACAAAAATCATCTTAAAATATAATACAAGAGTTGAATCAACTAACTACAAGAAAAAACCTCATGCACTGCTAGCATTTTCTTATATTTGATTATCTGACTTTTGTTTATTAATAATTCTAGATCTTGTTCTCCTTAAGCTTACTTTAGCCAAAATTTTGTTATTTATGGAAATTTGATTTCCCAAGGAAACCGGACAAAAAAGTCACTCGGTTTCCTTGGGAAATTGTGTGGTGTAGAAAGCACCGTTGCTCTAGGCAGAGTAACGGAGCCGTCGCCCAAGCATTTTCCACAAAGTTATGGGTCGTCTTATAAACTGTTAACAAATACCATGTAGGGTCAGATTTCTGTAGTATATATTCTACCTCATTCCAGAGTTCGCTCCTCCAGCCGTTCTAAGACTAGGGTTTGGTTCCTGGGAAAAACCAGAGTTGCCAACGAAATGCAACGTCCGCCACTTTCGGACACTTCTTCGCTGGAGAGGAAGTTGATCGCCGACGGCACGAGGTCCGGCGAAGGTCGGAGCTCTCGGAGGTCGACAGAGCATGAGTATGACGTGCTCTTGATCTTCCTGTTCAGGGACGCTGAGGAGCTTCTTCTGGACACGGTCTCGAGGTCCAAGATTTCGATCCCCATCCTATCTGAGATCCGCGCCGCCAGCAAATGGTGCCTCTTCAGAGATGTCAGCTTCTTGAAAGGATGGGAATCAAAGGAAATCGCTAATGGGTATGTAATTTCATCTCCATCTAATCTCGTTGGCTTACTTTCAACGAGATCTTGCTGCTGTAAATCCTAAATTCCTCATTGGTAGAATCGAAATATAGTTTGCTTATAATCCTGTACGATATGTTGCTGATATGGTCATGTCGTCCACGTGCGTTGTTTTTTTTTATAGCACCAAGGAGAAATTGTAGGAATAGCTGTTGAAACGGTTCTGAGTGAGTTACGACAAGATTTTCGGGTAGATGTTCCTGGAGACATTGGTTGGAATTGATGAGATTATCAGATTTCTGGATAGTGCCCGAACAATTGGGATTTACGGACATGGGTGGCATTGGCAGATTATTTTCACACTGCGGAGATTGTGCTTTGCACTCCTTCCGGATATTCAAGAAACAATGGACATACTTCTCGATGATTGTGATGATGATTCGTGAAGTACGTTCATTGTACTAGCTGGATATGAAGCTGTACTTGATCAAGGTGAAATTTGGATTAGAATATAAAACATGGCCTAGCTCTTGAGGTTATAGGTTCATATTTGTTAATATAATCCATCAAAGAATATGAAAAGAACTTAAGACAAGTTATGACGCATTAAAACATAGATATCACAAATATTTTTCAATATTTCTTATTTTTTAATAGTCACGATACAAATTTGCCGAGTACCGTGGCATTTATCCCGTTTTATAATTGAAAGAACTGAAGTTTAGATGGTATGTTATGGCAAGCAAAGGATATGATCAATTAAGAGATCTAACTTTGTGTGTCCTAAAAGGGTTATGGTGGTGGATGAAAGATATGGTCAATTGAGAGATCTTGTTAGGAAGGATGTATGGCTAACACATGCTGGTGAGTAAATGATATAGTCAATAAAGAGATCTTTGTTGCGTGCCTAACAAGGAACGAGGAGGAAACTGATCTATGGATCTTGAGGAAGGCTTGAACGATATTGAAGCAAAATAAGGTAACCTTCTACCTATTTCTCCCTTCCTCTTAGCTCTTATGTACTTTTTAA
The DNA here is from genome assembly GCA_019149425.1 of Psidium friedrichsthalianum. Taxonomy (NCBI): domain Eukaryota; kingdom Viridiplantae; phylum Streptophyta; class Magnoliopsida; order Myrtales; family Myrtaceae; genus Psidium; species Psidium friedrichsthalianum. The sequence continues at coordinate 9,619 of JAGVVM010012575.1, forward strand.
TTCAATATGTTAGCATCTTCGTTATGTGTAATACTCCCTTACCTGCTAAATTTGCATAATGGCAAGAGTGCTTCCATTTCATGGATATTTCTCTCCCCTCTTTTTGAATACCCTTATAATAGAAGTTCTAGTGGTACATATGAATCTGGAAATGAAAGGGTGTGTTGCTGACTTAAAAACATGCGCTTCTAAACACTAAGTTGCAATGCTTCACCGCACAGTCATAACGCAAACAACTACAACACAAGCCACAGCTGGACCAAACAACACTTTATCATAGTGTACAATATCAGGAGAAGTGAGATAATCGTTCCTTTATTCATTGTTTTTGTGATTATACATATTTATTGTCTTTCATTTTGACAGCTTAACCTCTTAAAGTAAAGAAAATGGGGGGAGCGGCTGGAGGAGAGGGGAGGAGGGAGGACGAGTGGGAGGAGGTTGGGTGAAGGTAGGCGTAGTCGCCGAGGGGAGGGAAGGGGATGGGGAGGGGGGGGAAGGGAGCACAGGGAGGGGGGAGGAGGAGAGGTGAAACTGCGCAAGAAGAAGGGGAGAGAGGAGTAAGAGGAGAGAGGAGGAGGAAGAATTGGATGGGGAAAAGGGGGGAGGAAATGCACAAGGAGGATAGGAGGATAAAGAGAAGGGGAGGGAGAGGTATGAATTTATCTTGCATTTACTTCGAA
>JAGVVM010012577.1:0-25980 GCA_019149425.1 Psidium friedrichsthalianum
AATCATTTGTTAAGAAGGTTCTATTTTCTTTTTCTTTTACGTCTTCCTGATTCTTTGGTTCAAAAATTTTCTCTGGTTTTTGTTCTCTAGTGCTCTGCTTTGAACAGATAGCTTTGATGTGTTTCCTTTCTCAATTTCTTATTGGTTAGTTTTTTGATACTAATAAAAGAGATGCTCCTAATGATTGGAAATGAGGTGTCATAAAAGATTCGTGTTCTTTGATAGGTGGATAGCTGAGCTTCAATAGGTGGCGATGGCTAGAACGCTGGAGGGTCATCTGCTACGGGTTACTCTCATGGTTTATGTTGCTAATTATTTGGTGCATATTCAAACCAAAAATGAAAACAGATAAGCCACCATTTGCAAAAATATGCCTTGCAATTTATAACTTCCATTGCTTGTGCTTGAAATTGTCTTTAGCATGGACTTTTATATTTTTGTGGACCAAGTGAACTATAGTTACATGCCTGGTCATATAGCCAAAGAGTGGACTCTAAGATCTTCTTTACTCATTCACTAATTTGTTAGTGGTAATATAATCATGACATTGTGACTGCATGCCTTTGATATGATTTTGCTTGGAATCTTTCACTCAGTTCTTGGTTTTTTTGTGCTATTAGTACTCTCCTGAATTTCTTTGGTTACTGAACATCACTATATGATTAGATTATTGATGCTATACCTCTCGATCTGAGTTTAATTTTGTAACTTCGCTATCCATCATAAGAAATGTAGAGCTTAGATAAAGTCTAGTTGCCTAAGTGTTCTCAAAGAATAGTGTAAATTTGTTGTATCAAATGCCTAAGTCCAGTCTTAATCCAGTATTAGATATTTACTAGAGGCATTGCATGTAGTTTGCATGACTATTTTACCAGTGGAAGTTTGTCTATTGGTTGTTCATGTCTTACATGCTCTATTTCTATACAAAGATACAGAGATTGAGATTGTTTCTTGCTTTAATCACATATGTAGTTGTGATAACCCTTCATGCCTCTTCTTTATTCAGGAGTTCCTGGCCTCGTTTTCTGCCTAAGGATTTTCAGTTAGTAAACTGCTTTTGTTACTTGATATTTACTCTTTTCCATTCCTTTTTCTTATGCAAATATTTGAAGTATCTCGAAAAAATTGTTCTGGCTATCCAGTTTCCAACAGAACATAATTCTGCAGCCTGTCCAGCTCTGGCAGGTTTTGATTCCTAAAAGGGTCAGTAGTGTTTTTCATATGATTGATCTTTGTTTATCTATTTGTCGTCATGTTTGAACATCTTATATCCCTTTGTGTACAATTATGCACATGTAGAGGACAACGGATCGGAGAGAAAAGTCACTCCAAAAGAGATGGAGGTTCTTGGGGATAAAGCTGCATCTGATAATAACAATGTGAGTCCAAAAGCGATGGAGGTTCTTAGGTGTCACGCATCGAACCCACGAGCCACGCGATATCCCTGTCATACCTAGACAGTCGGATGGTCGGCAATCACGATGGCCTAGGAAACTCGTCATAGACCAAACGACCTTAGAGTACCGATAACAACTGAAGCGAGCTCCTTCCACACATACACATAAAAGGGTAGAGAGAGAGAGCTCAATCAATTCACCAAACACACTTTATATTACATGCCCTTTTCATATAACTTTCAGGATACGTCCATATACATAGTTCAAAGTTTCGTCACTTTATTACAACCCATTGCTTAACCCTTCCAACAAAAGGATTTAGGTCGGCAAGTTTCTCAATTCCAATGGCGAGCAAACTATACAAATTTCTACCAAGGAGCTTCTGCCTCCACCCTACTCATCATTGTCTGTCCCACCATCTAGTCTAGAAAAAGACTGAGTCTCTGAATCAATTTCCTTCGGGATCCCCCATCTTACCCGTATTATATTCACTGCTGGGGACGGGGGTCCGAAAGTAGGGAAATCACCTATGAGAACAATCTTAGCAAACTAACCCATAATTTCCTCCTCAGGATACCAAACTAATCCAAACCAAACTCTCAAGTCCCAACTTAGGCACTCAAAATCACTAGGCCAGATTCGATTACCTCAATACAGTTCAAATTTAGAAAACTCACTATAGAGTGGCCAAGCAAGTAAACCATTTATAATAGGTCCAATCTGGGACCACACAAAATCCAGATAACGCAAAAGTAACACGACTAGTTAATGGCTCAATAATGGCAATTAAACTTTCAATTAAAAACGCGTCCAATCCAGGACAATCATAGTAATAACTCATGCATGCACTCTCAATTTTGAGCCTCGTCTTGACATCTAATTTGACTAGCGTCATATAGGCGCATCAGATTCGACCTGCGTCATAGACGCCTCAGGTCTGTATCTCAATCCGCGTATGAGACGCCTCAGATTGGCACCTTATCGCTCCAACTACCCCGCATCAAACGCATCAGGGCGCAGGAGGCTACGTTTTCCACCTCTGAGGCTACATTTTACGCCTCTATGGCTACATTTTACGCCAAGTGACTTCATGACTACATATTACGCCAAGTCACAATGACATGTAATCACACATGCGAAAATCGTCGTACTCGCCTTTCAGGCAATAAAATCCTTTAAATTTATTTGGACAAAAATCCTCGGCCAAGTATGTTAGGCTACATTTCAAATACAAATCTAAATATTTAATCAGACATATGAAACAATGCCAATTTCAATTGGGCAAAAACCTTGGCCAAGTACGTTAGGCCACCTTTCAAAACACGTGTCCCAATATTTCAATTCACATGGCCGACACAATGGCTAAACCAATCAATTTGTTTCACGTGCACAATTTTATTAAAAATGCCCAATTTCTTGCGTGAAACCCAAAATGACCAAATAATCAATTCCAAGTATTTGTGGAATATCCTCGGAACATAAAGTGCAGGTATGCTATCCCGACCATAAACAGCCTTCCTGCAAGGGAGGTCCTGGGACTGCCTGTTAGCACTTTGATGCCTTAGACCAAAGTTCATTTTCTGAGAAAAGAGGGGAGCGAGGTCCCTTTCTCATGCATAAGATCCATTTCTGGCGAGTGCAGAGGATACTATCAGGATGCTCGAAGGGTGCTTTGCCTCCCTAGGCGTTAGAGAAACTAAGAGGCCATTGACGAGAGAGAGAGAGAGGGGTTTAAAAATTCATGAGAGGAGTAAGCTAAAGATTTTATTCAGAAACTCCTTAGAGGGCTCTCAGAACTTCTTGCCCTTACACACGACTCAAGTCCTCCTTATAAAGAGGGACGAGTGCACACACTATACAGGCACACAGTACAAAGTGATCTCAAAGAGCAATTATTGGCGACATGCCGACAAAGGAGGTACACATAATTAAGCGGGAAATCAGGGACTTCTTATTGCGAATCCCTCTTCAGTGTTGTCCATATCTTCACTGCTGGATGGACTGGACAGAGGGGTCTTCCTTTTACTGCTGCTAGGACCATCTTTATTGGACTGGTAGACGTCCCACCAATACTGTTGGGTAGGAGAGAGAGGCGGCTGAGCAGATGAGTTGGCCTCTTTTCCGAGTGTCGGCAGGGGAGTATCAACAAAGTGATTCCATGGAGAGTTTAAAGTGTAAGGGTCTTGGGAATCTTGCATCGGGTTCTCTGCGGGTGCTGGGACAGGAGGCTGTTCCCATGGAACCGGTATAGTTGGATCCATTGGCCATATCTCTTCGGGTATCACGCCATTTCTTTGGCATAATTCTCTTTGAAGGTCTTTGTACTCTTGCGGATTGTCTTTGAGACTTGACCCTAGTGTCTTCAGGATGATCATGGTTTGGAGATTCTGCTGGGGTTTGTATGTAGCCATGCCCATGAGTGGTGGCTCAGAGGAAACTTCTCCATAACCTGCATAGTTAACAAAAGTCCACGGCCGATGGAATAATATGATAGTGTTCTGTTCCGGTTCTGCCCTTCCCACTGAGTTGTGGGTAGTGAAAAACCTATTCCACAAGCTAAGAGTCTGGAACCAAGTAAGCATCTAAATGAACATCTTTTTGCTAGGATCGCCAAAATCATTCCTCATGGCTCGCCGAATGGTCTGGAACAATTGTTCAGTAGGGAATTCGATGGCTATGGTGTAGTAATGCATGAGGCACCAGAAAAACCATTTCAGGTCTTCGGGAAAACTTTGCTGAGGGTTCCACTGGAATGGTTTGATGAAGGGATAACGTGTATCAAAGTTCATACCGTTGAGTATGAGTCCTCCATAATCTTCTGCAACGTGCTAGTGATACTGCTGGAGAATCCCTGGGAGATCACCGTATCTTCCTTCCACGATAATTGCTCTTATCTCAGGAGGATACTGGAAAATTGTCCAATGATGCTGGACATCCTGGACTTGGTAGGCATGCGGTCCACTGTAACATCGCTTGACATACATTCATATAGGAATGGGCTTCTTTGGTCGAGACAAGAAGTCTGCCAATACATTCCGATCACCTTTCAAGTACTTGGTTTCGAAGGAATATTTCGAAAACCATTCTGCCCACCTAAGAAGCTGAGGGTGAGGAATCTGCTTCTGCTTGAACTTGAGCATCTGCGGGAAGGATGACATATCTATTTCTACCAAAAGTGAAATCCAATTAAATGGAACTCGAATATTGCCTGAGCCCAATTTTGCGTAAAATGCTCCAAAAACCCATTCTTCGGTACTCGATTCACACGGGACCCACAAAACTTGTCATTTTCAAACTAAAATCAAATTAGGCAGCACATGAACAGTGTTCATGGGTCGTGAACAGTGACTTTCAGGATACTATTCAGCCTGTTTTTGAATAAAAGTCCCAAAAATCCATTTTTCGGTACCCGAACCTCGTGGGACCCACATCAACCATCTCAAACAGCCTTACTCAAACATGGACAGCAATATTTCATCAATCCACAGCATATTCACAGCTCATAGAAATTAATTTCCTCAAAATGCGCCGATTACGGTAAATTTTTCTAAACCGATTTACCACAAATCGGTCCTAGAGCTAATCTATGGCAAGCCTAACATCATGAGTGAAGTCTAGAGATTTAACTTACCTAAACAAAGTTGAAACAAGGGTGAGGTTGTGGCTGAGAAGTGGCGGTGACCGGCGGTGCACGGCGGCAACGACGACGACGACGGATTCCAGTGGATTTAATTCGAACCGGGGCTGATCAAGGGCTAAACCAAGACCACATCAAGATAGAAAACAATAGTATGACATGAATATGGTTTTTAGAAATAGCCGAGATTGATATATATCAACGGGAACCAAGATCAAAATTCTGGAAATCTGAGATAGATTCGTCGACCGAAATGGCAAAGTAGATTCAAAAGACCAAACGACCTCGGATCGAAGTGATTCAAAGTTTTTTGAACTCATCTCAAATAGGAATATCACATATCCAAAAATCATGAAAATCCAACGGTCGAATTTCTATCGGTGACCGATTGAAGTTGGCGATAGAAATCTAGAGCCAGCAGAGAGAGAGAGAGAGAGAGAGAGAGAGAGAGAGAAATTCGAAAATTTAAAGAGAGAAAGGAGAGAAAATCTAGTGATAATTATGGAGGAAAGAGAATGGTTTGATCAATAAATATCTTAAGGATAATTATCGCCAGTGACTATTCACCGAAAGGGATATAAAGCTGAACGAATGGACTGATTTTTGGACTATCAGTAAAATTTGCACTGATAAAGCTTGGGCATCAATTATTTTCAATCAAAGCTGATCAAAATGGTCAAAAAGGTGATTGACATTTCTTGAAAGTTGTGAAATTTCAAGACCGGTAGGGGCTCAATCGGTGCTGATTTGGCTCAACCGCGATCGGAAAATAACTCGGAATGCCACCGAACAAATTTTCTAGCCTCACTAAAATTACTAGCACTCTCTAATCATGGATTCTAGCACAAACTAGGGGCAATTCGGTCACTTTCAATATTTTACCTTTCTTCTCGGCACTCCGAAACTAATCAGCTAATTTTCGAGCCTTTCAAGGCGATGTCCAATTTCTGTCTCTTAATCTTCAAAAATCTAATATTATTTCAACTTATAAACGTCTGAAATTTGGGATGTTACATTGGGGGAGAGGGAGCAAGAATTCTTCTCTGGATGTACAATATGGTGGTTCTTCATTGGATAGGTTAGTTGATAAGCATAAACAGCTTAGAGGTTCTTCTTGGACCAAAGATGTTGGAATCTCTTTCAATAAAGCAGATGTGGTTTCATCCCGGAGTAAGCAAGCTGATGCACATAAAGAAGATGGAGGTTCTTGGGGGAAAAGGAGATGGAAGTTCTTCTTGGGGTAAGCAAACTGGAGGGTCTTCGTGGGACAACCAAGGAAGTGAAGACTAGAGTGACAGATAGAGTACACCTCACACTGTTGGTGGAGATCAAGGGCGCAGAGATTGGGGAAACGAAAAGAAAGATGATTGGAATAATGAAGACTCATGGCAGTGGCAGAAAACATTTGATGGGGGTTGTGGATCAGGTGGGAGAAGAGGAAGAGGTGGCCAACGAGGTGGTGGTCATTTTGGCAGGGGAAGATCATATGGTCAGAATTCTGCACAGTATATCTTTGAATGCACTTAAACCTTGTCTTTCTTTTTGGAATATGTCTAATTTGTTCTGAACATTACTTTTGTAGGCACAGTGTGAATAAACGTGGAAGAGAATTACTCATTATTGTGAGCTTTGGATTGGACCAGCATTCGCAAACCCGGAAACACCCACAATACTATGGCTGGCTCTATTTCCCTTCATATTGAATTTTTTTTGCAGTCTGATTGAGTTGCCAAGTGTGAATACCACAAATATATTCGCTGGACTTATATATATATATATATATATATATATATATATATATGTATATATCAGTCTATCGTGTGATGTAATTAGGATTTTGGAGAAAAACCTGTATGTACATATGCATTATTGACTTATTTAGGAATATTATATTTTTCATCAGATATTATGGAGGCACTTCTCTTAAGTTTTGATATTTATGCACATTTGATAAAATTGTGGTTGGATAAGTATAACAAGAATATTCTTTGGTTTTATCGTCGGGAGGCCCTGCAAATATCTAAAAGCTAATTTCGTCGCTAAATTATTTCAAATTTCAGCTAATTGATGATTTTTTTCCCCCACGAATAGCGTTCGTGGCAAATTAATAACGAATTTTGTAGATTTGTGACGAAAATTTTCGTCGCTAAATTGGTGACTGAGTTGGCGACAATCCTTTTTGTCGCAACTTTCGTCTCAAATGCCGTTGCTAAACTTTCATAACTTTTGAAATTATCCACGAATTTTACCACGAACACTATTGGTGGCAAATTTCAATATAGCAACGAAACACAAAAATTTCGTCGCTAAATTTTGTGATGCAAGCGTTCTTATTTTCATCACAAATTTCGTGGCAAATGTCGTTGTCAAACGTTCGTCGCTAATTACCAATGAATTTTGCCACAAATACTTTTTTCGTCGAATCGAAAATTAGCGACGAAATGTAAAAAAGTTTGTCGTCAAATTTTGTCACACGAATTAGCGATGAAACTATTTTCGTATCTATTCTCGTCGCAACTTTCGTGGCAAATGCCATTGGTAAATTTTTGTTGCTAATTAGCAACGAATTTTGTCACAAATACTGATCGTCACAAAGTAGCGACGAAATTTGCCACAACTATTTTTTGTGGCAAATTAGCGACGAATTTGGCCACTAACATAATTCGTCGCAAATTAGCGACGAATTTTGTCTCAAAAAATTTTGTCGCAATTTAGCGACGAAATTTGAAATTTTTTGTTGCTAAAGTTTGCGACGGTGAATTTTGCGACCAAACAAAATTCGTCACAAATTAATTTAGCGACGAATTTTGGTAAAGTTTTCGTCACAAATTCCGTGGCTAAAATTTTGTTTTTTTTTAGTGCATAAAGACTTTCCACAGGAAATGGATCTCTTCTTCGCAAAAGATATTGTTGCCATTTTTTAAATCTCTTTCTATTACCTTCGAGTATTCCCCAAAATATCACCATTTTTTTCCTTTCTTCCTTTAGCCCTCTGTTTCATGGAAAGAAATTCCATCAAATCTTTGTTCGAGTCTTCTCCCCCGCTTTTGCTGAAACCGTTGATGCCCTCAAAGCCTTGTCTTTTCCAGCCAAGACTTTCCTATATGGTCCCTTAATTATTTCAAAAAGAAAGGAACTCTTCTGATCATGAAGCTTGGTTCAAGCAAGAGTATATCCTAAGGTATGTATCTTTCGTGAAAATGAATAATTTTGAATATATATATATATATATAATATATATATATATATATATATATATATATATATGATCAATTGATGAATTAGCAAAGTGGATACATCAATTATCTGATGCAAACAACATCATAGCATTAGGTAGGCCAATGAGAGATTTACTTCTTTTAAGTTAGGATGTACGTGTGAGTAAGTTGTGTTAAAGGAAAACCCACTTCGAAGAATTGAAGTGGTGTAGAGCAGTTAATATATTTCTGTTGCTTCATAACTCATTAGCTTAGGCTTTTGAGTGAAAATGGGTTTGACTGGATATATTAACTAGCCCGGACTTAGCTCCCTCTTGATGATCTCTTTGAGCGAAGGTATCGAACTTCTGCTGCACACTCACATCACTTTATTGATAGGAGATCAGATAGGAACGAGTTTTATTAAGAAAGTAACAGTGTAACTCCAGGGCTTTGCCCTCACTTCTTACCAAAAAATTAAAATGCAAATTCATCCCGTTAACTCCAAAGAAATGCTCAAATTATGGTAGGAGAATCTCGAACTATCCAGTTGTATACCGCGAGTACTTATTATGCTACCAAGTAAAGCAAACGCGCAATTCCGATAGAGACCCGGGAAATAAAGGTAAGAAAGAAAAGAACTCATTAAGTATATCAGCATGTAGCAAGTTGCATTTACTCAAACTCCGAAAAAACCGAACTTTAGACATCTATATAAACCCACCTCAATGGACAAATAACAAAGATCTTTCACCATCATATCTCATACAATCAAGCCAATATACTTGGAAATGGAGAAGGGTCAAGCGAAGCTCAGCGCAATGTTCATTCTATTGGTGATTGCACCTAGTTAGGGTTTCTCCCATCTCTCCATTACTATTGCCATCGCGAAACGTTGTCCTGCCCTGATGAGTTTCTCCACATTTCCCTTCCCTTTAAGGTCTCGTCGCTCCTCATGCTGGAATAAGCGTTACAACAACGGCGAGTGTGTCTCGGCTGATCATGTAAGACTAGAAGAAACTTGTATTGGAGTGTGTCCTGTTGGGCAACATCTCGCCCTTGTAGATGGCTAATGCGCATGTGTTCCTACGAGGACCATTCATTTATGTGAGTTTTGTGTGTCCCTGCGAGACGAGAGGAAAGAAAAAATAGAAAGGAATTTTGCTCTTGCTAAAATTGGTTCATAGAATTGACTATTTGACTTTTTGACGCTCTCGAAAATTTTCAAAATTTCCAACCGCCGAAATCAGTGGAAGGTAATCAAAGGCGGTGGCCATATTTCTTATGCATAGGTCGGGCGATTGACTGACGGTGGATAAGAGAATAAGAATTTCAATATATCATCTTAAAAATGAAGTCCTGAAAAAGAGCGGCATACCCAATATCCTCACGTCTTCGAATTCGACAGCAAAGAAATTCAAAACATAGTTTTGAATGTTGTGACTGACTAGGTTTGCTCTAGCTTTGAAAGGAAAATGAGTTGCTGAAATTGAGGGTATAAAGGGAAGTCTGAAGATGTCAATATCCATTCTGATTGTATTCGTATTTGACCATCCTTTAAGATCACTCAACAATTAAGTTAGGAAAAAATTTCAAATAAAAATCGCCAAGCGAAGTCATTTTTTCAAAAGAGAATCCGAAGTTAGAAAACGTTGTCTAAATAAGAGTTTAAAGTGAAGAATCTATTTTCAAATAAAGATCCTAGTTCACCGGCAGCTGCGATTCATTAGACCGATGAAGACTTTCCAAAGGAAATTGATCTCTTCTCCACAAGAAATATTGTTGCCTGTTTTCTATTCTTTTTCTGTGACCTCCGAGTATTCCATCAAATCTTTGTTCGCGTCTTCTCCCACTGAACGTTTCTGCCCGCTTTTCCTGGAACTGTTCATGCCTCAAAAGTCCTCGTCTTTTCCAGCCAAGTCTTTTCCTATACTTTGCTAATCATGAAGCTTCGGTTCAGGCAAGAGCATATCTTAGCGCGTGTTTGTTTCACAAAAAAAATAATAATAATAATTTGAAAGATGTATTTTGAAAAATGATCGCATGATTGATTAGCAAATTTGATACATCGATTATTTGATATAAATGCCATTCTAGCATTGGGGAAATTACCGAAAAAGTTTTAAACTTATTGCAATTATGCCAATTTAGTCTTAAATACTTTTTTTACCAATTGAGTCATAAATCTTTTGCAATCGTGTCAATTCAGTTCATTTGACCGATTGGTACTAAAGTGGCAAATTATTGATAATATTTTCAAAATTTTTAATTATTTTTTTATTTTTAATAATATTTTTCTGTTTGTTTTTTCTTTTCTTTTTTCTTCAGGGTTGGGCCCTCACCAACCGCTAGCGAGGGCAAGGGCTTGCGACCCTCGACCCTCACCAAGGGCTAGCAGAGGTCACCTACCCTTGGCCTTGGCCGTTTGCCACGTCAATGAGACCAGCCAAATGGATTGAATTGGCATAATTACAAAAAGTTTAAGATTGAATTAGCAAAAAAAAAAAAGTTTTTTTTAAGATTGAAGTTCAAGGCTTTTTTGGTAAATCTCCCTTTCTAGTATTAGATAGGCTACCAAGAGATTTAGGTCATTTGTTGATAGGAGATCAGATAGGATTAATTTTGTTATGAAGTACTGGTGCAACTCCAGGGCTATTTGCCCTAATTTCTTACCTAAGAAAAGCCAAAATTCATCCCATTAAATTCTAGAAATGCTCGAATTATGGTAGGAAAATCTCGAATCATCCAATTGTATATCGCGAGTGCTTATGGTCTTACCTAGTAAAGCAAAGGCGCATGTACTGACGATTGCATGTACTCTTTCTGGTCATTAAGTATATTGCATATGAATATGAAAATCTAGGCAAGTCAATTACTATTCGTGATTTCGATTCTTGCATTTACTCAAAACTCCAAAAATACCAAACTTTCGACGTCTATATGAACCATTTTCACGGGACACATAACACATCTCTTTCACAGTCATGCCTCAGAGCCATCACGCCAATATACTTGGAAATGGAGAAGGGTCGAGCCAAGCTCAGCGCAGTGGTCGTTCTATTGGTGATTGCATCCAGTTAGGGTTTCTCTCATCCCTCAGTTAGCTGTTATCATTTCTAAAACGTAGGACTGCCCTAATTTCTCCACATTTTCCTTCCTTTAAGGTCTCGTCGGCTCACACGCTGGAACAAGAAGGGATTGTCCGAACGGGTTTCGTCCCACCGTTACAGATGGCCGAAGTGGCTGCGTTTCGACAGAGATTCGGAAAGGACCAGGAGAAACTTGTATTGGAGTGTGTCCTGTTGGCCAGCATTTCGAACTTGTAGACGGCCAATGCGTATGTGTTCCAGATGACGGCCGTTGATGCATGTGAGTTTGTGTGTCCGTGGGAGGAGAGGAGAGGAAACAAAAATAACCCCCCCCCCCCCAAACAAAAAAAAGAAGGAATTTTGCTCCTAATAAAATGGGTTTGTACTATTAAGTATGTGACTTTTTTGACTGTCTCAAAATTTCCGACGGTCGAAACCGATCGATTTGCATTTTAGTTTTTTTTTTTTTTCGACTATACGATCGATTAACTATGGACAAGGGCATAAAAAAAAAATCGATAGCTGGTCTTCAAAGATGAAGTCCCGAAAGAGTGGCTCACCCGATATCCTCACGTCTTCGAATTTGGCGGCGACAAAATTCAAATCCTAGTTTGAATATTCTAACCATGTATGCCCTAGGTCGACAAGAAAACCGAATTGCTTGATTTGGGGTATAAAGGAAAATCCGAAGATATCAAAGATCCGTTCTGGTTGTGTTCGTATTTGACCGTGGTTTCGGACTAATCGACGATTAACCGAGGGAAAATCTTCAAACTTAGTTTGAGGAGTGAAAACTCTTGGATTAAACATTGTAACATGGGTTGACCACATAAGTATAGGAGAACTGGTCAGATCTCGAACTCAATAAAGATACATGACGATTCTTTATCAAATAGATTTTGGGTTGAATTGGCTCGTTTAAGTATTGACACGTCACCAACCAAAATTGAAGGCTTTTTTTTTTTTTTATAACCGAGGTTCCGCGCGACGCCTCGAACTAGTGGTGAGCACGACTAGTCCTCGGGTAGCGGATGCAGGACCCCACCACCATGGCGCCCAGGTACGACACCAGCTGAGCGCACCCCTGCAAAATTCGCTCAACAGGGAATTCGATACTGGACCAGCGGTACGTAGGAGTCACGTCGCTCTTATCCACATGCCCACACCCACTGGGGGGCTTTTTTACGAAAATGGGTTAAATTTTTTTTCTTTTTACCAATTTGGGTTTTTGCATGAGGAATATACGAAAGTGGGGCTTGTTCGGTAACAGGTTATCCGAGACAAGCCCTTATTGTCGGTTATAACCTGCCGCACAAAAGCCCAGAAATTGGGTAAAAAATAAAAAAGATAATTTACCACATTGTTCTAAAAAACCCCAAGTGGTGGTGAAGAAAATTGTGCATCTAAGAGATGACGGTACCCTAAAATTCTCGAAATGGTTTTGTCCCAGGAATTCGCGACGATTTTCCATGTTGGAATTTTCTGAGGGATTTGGCTCAGTCGTGGGATTTTGACCTTGTGGGCAATTGATGGTGGGGTCCTGGAAAAAATTCTCCCGAGGAAATGGGTATTTAATTTTGCATTCCTACTAGTTGAGGGATTTTTTCTCAGGGAACCTGGTGCGGTTATAAAAAAAACAGAAAAAAAAGTCCCTCAAATTGGTTGGGTTATTTGGTCGCAATACGGGATACGAGGCCAATTCAACCATAATTTCTTATGTTGGATAAGAGAATATGTAAAATATATTTATGATGCAAAAAGTTCTCGGTATCAGGTTCTCCGTATTACTTATGATTGTCAACCCATGTTACAACTTTTTAACACAAGAATTTTTTTCATGATGCGCTCAGGACGTAAGGTTGAAGATTTTTACTCATTAATCGGTCGGATTATTTCGAAAACCTGCGGTCAAATTTTAACCAAAAGAAATTTTTGGATAATCGCTCGTCATAGTTTTTCTTTACGACCCCAATCTAAGCAATTTCGGGTTTTAAATTGTTCGACAAATTTTAATATTCTGTTAGAATATAAAGACTGGGATTTGAATGTTTGGTCGCCTGGGCCCAAATTCGAAGACACGTGAGGATGTGTATCGGGGATGGCGCAATCTTTGCGGGGAACTTCGGTCTGTGTGAGAGAGACCAAAGGCTACGATTGTGTTTGTTTTGTTTATGCCGCTGTGTTGGTCCAGTGAGTTTTTAGAGTCGAGTCGTTTATGAGTGCGAAATAAAAGAAAAAGAAAAAAAGCGTTAAGAAATCGCAAACCATCGAGGTTTCAGCCCCCGTCGGATATTTTGAGAAGTCGCAAGAAATGTCATCATGACTCTGAATAGGTGTACAAATAACCGTATTTTTATTAGGAGCAAAATTCTGTCGTTGTTTTGTTTGGGGGGGGGGGGGGGGGTATGTTTTGTGTTCCTCTCCTATCCTTCTCGACGTGACACAAAACTCACAGTTGCATGCAACGTAGTCAGTCTGGGAAATCACAGTAGCATGTGGCAGTCTACAAGTTCGAAGATGCTGGCCCTAACAAGGGACACGGACTCTAATTACAAGTTTCCAGCTGGTCCGTTCAGAATTCTCTGTCGAAAGCGACACACAGCGCAGCTTCGGTCCGATCTGTAACGGTGGGACGAAAACTAAGTGTTCGGACAATCCCTTTATTGTTCCGCGTGTGAGCGGTACAGCGAGAAGCGTTAACGGGAAGGGAAAATGGTGTAGAAGATTAGGGGGCAGTCCTAGCGTTTTAGAAATGTATGTGAACATGTAATGACCTTGTAGGGATTTGAGAGAAACCCATAACTGGATTGCTAATCACGCACTAGAGGAGCGACCCAGCTGCGTCTGGGAGGATTGGCTCTGACCCTTTCTCGCGATTGTGTATCATTAGTTAGATTGGCGTGTATTGTGCTCGGAGGTGATGAATTGTGAAGAGAATTGTGGTTTAGTGTTTCCGTGGTGTACCCGCGGTGAAGTGCGTTTCGAGTATAGACGTCTGAAAGTTTTGGTTATTGTTTTGGAGTGTTGTTGAGTAAAAATGCAAGAATCGAATATCACGAAGTAGGTAAATGGAGCTGTCTAGATTAGTGCATATTCGCTAGTGCGCTAATTAGTTACTTTAATTGACATGAAAGGTAGTACATGGCAATGGGGTCAGTACGATGGCGCCTGTGCGCTGTTACTAGGGTAACGACCAGTAAGGCCACGCTGCGCGATATACGAATTGTGGGATGATTCGAGATGTTCGCTACGCCATCATGATTCGAGCATTTTCTAGAAGGTTAAGGTGATGAATTTTTGGCTTTTTCTCTAGGTAAGAAGATCTAGGGACAAAGATAAGCCTGGAGGCGTGATGGTGGTGACCAGTTACTTCATAACAAATATTTAATCCTTATCTGATGTCCTTATCAAACATAATGACCTAAGGATCTCTTTGGGTAGCCGAGACGTAACTAGCGTAGGAAAGGGAGATGTTGTACCAGAAAAGCACTTGTAACTTCAAGTCTTAACAAAAAAACGTTTTTGTTTTTCTGGGCAATGGTCAATCTGTAGATAATATTTTGTAAAGTTATGCAAATTCAATCCAGTTGGTTTCTGGTCTCATGTGAGCGTGGCAGTTCGGCACTGGAAGGGTCGATCGGCACCATGACGGCACCAATGGGGTTAGGGTGACCTGCGGGGCTGATACGCTGGGTGAGGGGTGGTCGAGGGGTCGCAATCCCGTGCCTTCGTGCTGTAGCGGTTGGGAGGGGCCCGCAGAACCCTGAGAAAAAAGAAAAGAAAAGAAACAAAGCAGATACAGATATTCTGTGTATAAAATATAAAAAATAATGAAAAGGGTGTTGAAAGATAGTATCCAATAATTATTGTCACGTTTGCGGTACCCAACTCTGGTCAATGAATTGAATTGACACGATTGCAAAGATCTGTATGAGCCAATTGGTAAAAAAGAGTGATTATAGACTAAATTGGGACATAGATTGCAATAGGTTTAAACTTTTCGGTAATAGTCCGCCAATGTCTTAGAATGGGTGCATTGATATTCCAAAATAATCGATGTAGGTCAAATTTGGGCGTGAAGTCGACATCATTGCGATGCATTTTCAAAATACACACTTTCGATAATTTTATTAGTATTGATTGTTGTGTTTGTTGTGAAACAAACACAGCGCTTAAGATATGTCTTGGCCTTGCATACCGAATGCGGTCATGATTAGAAAGGGTAATCCTGTTAAAATGACTTGGCTGGAAAAGAAGGAGCACGTTTTGAGGCGATGAAGCAGTTCCAGGGAAAGCGGGCATGTGAAAACGGTTCGTGGGGGAGAAGACGGTCGAAAAAGATTGATGGAATACTCGGAGGGGGGGGTACAGATAATAAAGGAAGTAGAAAACAGGGCAACAACTATTTCTTGTGGATTGAAGAGATCAGATTTCCTTGTGGAAAAGGGTCTTCAGTCGGGTCTTAATGTGAATTCGGTCAGGCTGCGCGTGTGAACTAGGATTTCTTTATTTGTAAAGATAGATCTTTCACTTTTTAAACTCTGATTTAGACAACTGTTTCTCACATAGGCTTCGGAGTCTGTCATTTGTTGAAAAATGACTTGCCTGTGGGCGATTTTTATTGGAGAATTTTTTCCTAAGCTTGAATTGTGAGGTGAGTCTGTAATAGGATGGTGACAAATACGGAATTTAGCAGATCAGTGAAGGATATTTGGAACATCTTCAGACTGCCCTTATAGCCCTCAATTTCAGCAACTCATTTTTTCGCTTTCAAAGCTAGAGCGCAAGAAATCCTAGTCGTAGTAACACATGTCAACTTATGTTTGAATGTTCTTTGCTTGTGGGTCGAATGTTCGAAGACTATTGGAGGATATGGGTCTGTATTGCCGCTGCTGTTTTCAGGACTTATTGTGTTGTAATGGATGAATATATTTGAAATCGTGTATTCTCTTATCCACCGTCAGTCAATCGCCGCGAGACCTATTGCCATAAGAAATGTGATGGCACGCCTTCCGCCTGTTGTATTGCTATCCGTGTCCACTGGATTTCGGTCAGGGTTTGAAACACTGTTTGAAAAATTTTTTCGGAGAGCGGTCGAAAAAGGTCAAATAGTCAATTCTATGAATACGAAGGTTTATAGCAAAGAGCCAAATTCCACCTTCTATTTTTGTCGCTTCCTGTACGTCTCGCGAGGGACACACAAAACGTCACATAAATGAATGGTCCTGTAGGGGCAACACATGCGCATTAGCCATCTCTTACAAGGGGCGAGATGGTGTTGCCCAAAGGAGGACCACACTCCAATACTGAAGGTTTCTTCTCGTCTGACAGTGATCGAGCCGAGACACACTCGCCTGTGTTGTAACGCTCTTATTGGCCCAGCTGAGATGGAGCTGACGAGTACCTTAAGATGAGATGAAGGAAAAGTTGTTGGAGAAACGTTCATCGGGTTGCAGGACAACGTCTGGCCCCCCCCCCCCCGGGGATGGCAATAAGTTAATAGATGATGCGGGATGAAAACCGCTGATAACTAGTGTGCAACTCCCAATAGAATGAAACATTGCTGCTGAGTCTTCACGCTTGACCCTTCTTCCATTTCGCAAGTATATTGGCGTTGAGTCGTGATTGGAGAGGTATGGATTGGTTGAAAGGTATTCTTTGTGGAGTTGTCCACATTTGAGGGGTGGGTTTATATAGATGTCTTAAAGTTCGGTTTTCGGCAGTTTGGTGAGGTTAAGATGGCAGACTGGACTACAGTGGCTGAGGTTGTAGACTTAATGAGTCTTTTGCTTTCTTACTGTTATTTCCCGGGTCTCTATACGTGAAAATTGCGCGGTTTGCTTACTGGTAGATAATATGATGTATCTAGCTGGTATACCAAGTTCTGTGAGAGTGTCGAGATTCTCCGTGACACATAATTTGAGTTCATTTTATATGGAGTTATAACAGGGATGAATTTGGCACATTTTAAATTGTTTTCTTGGTTAAGAAGGAGAAAGAGCGCATGGGTGAGTTTTCTAGGTACTTTTAGCCCTTGAATAAAACTTCGTCTATCTGAGTGCTTCGCGTATCAACAAGAGGAAGTGATGGTGAGTGGCAGCAGAAGTTGCGAGACACTGTTTTGCGGCTCGCAATGAGGAGTCATCGAAGAGGGGAGATGGAAGTGCTCGGGCGGGCACCTTAGGAATATCATACTAGCTTAAAACACTCAGGTGTTCGGGGATCTCTAAAAGCCTTAAGTTTATATGAGTTGATGAAGGCAACAGAAAGTATATAATTGCTCATACACGCCAGCTTTGCAATTCTGTCGAGATTGGGTTGTCCGGTTAACACAATCTCACTCACAGTACATTCCGTAACTTAAAAGAAGTAGAATCCTCATTTTGGCCTACTCTAGTTCATTTGATGTCTGTTGGTTGTCATTTAGCAAGTTTGATGGTACTCCCTTTGTCTTAATTCAAGTCAAGTGTTATATATATATTGCTCAGTACTGTTATGTCAATTTTGCGGGACGAAGGAGTAGCATGACCTTGTCACGGAGGTAGTTACTTCTTTGCACGTGAACCGGAAGCGTCAGGAGTCAGAAAGAGTTCCTTTCTTTTTGGGAAATGTAATTAAGGGACCATATAGGAAAGTCTTGTGCTGAAAGGAGCGAAGGCTGTTGCGGGGCATCAACGGGTTTCGAGCAGGTAAAGCGGTGGGGGAGAAAGACTGCGAACAAGAGTTGATTGGAATTTCTTCATGAAACAGAGGGTAAAGGTGTAAATGAAAGAGAACAAAGAAGTGGTGATATTTTGGGGAAGTACTCACGAAGCGTTAATAGAAGAGATTTGTTAAAAAAAATGGCGAGAAGGCTAATATTCTTGTTGCCGAAGAGAGGAGATCCTATTCCGGTGTGGAAAGTCTGTTATGCCACTAGTAGAAAAACAGAGTAGTTTTAGCCACGGAGATGTTGGGGACGAAAGACTTTATCAATAAGTCGTGTCGTCTAATATTATTTTATGTTTGTGGAAGAATTTGTTTGGTCGCAAATAGTTCTGCAGTGTGTCGCAAATCATTTGATGCGACAAAAAATTTTCGCAAAGTTCAGGTTCGGTCGTCTAAATTGCCGGACAAAAGTTGTTTGTGAGGACAAAATTCAGCGCTGGAGCTTTGCGGATCGAATTTACTGTAATTGGGTAGGTGGCTAACGCAAGATAGCGTTGACGGCTATGTTAGCACACACAAAAGAACTAGGATGTGTGCAAATGTAGTCGATACTTTGGGACTGGATCAGGTATGTTTGTGAGGCAAAAATCGTTGCTAGATTTTTGTTTTAGTGTCCATACAAAATTTATACACAATGGGCGATGGCAGCACGGAAAGTTTCGTACGAGAATAGATTAGCGAAAATAGTTTCATCGCAAGTCGGTGTGTGACAAATATGTTGGACGACAAACACTCTGTTTTACATTGCGTCGCTTAATTGTTCGCGATTACGTACGGGAAAATATGAAAGTTATTTGTGGCCGAAAATTCACTTGGTAAATTAGGCGGGGTTTACGAACGATTTGACTAACGGGACATTTTCCCGCGAAGAAATGTTGATGAAATGATAATAACGCTGATGTGTCATCAACCGCAAAATTTACGCGCGGACGGATAATTTTTGTTGATTCGTTGAATAGAAATTGGCCGAACAAGGTGTTCGATGCGTTAAAATTCGTGGATAAGTTTCGAAAAGGTGTATGAAAGGTTTAGCAACGTGTCATGTTGTAGGACGGTGAATAATGTGCACGATCAACAAAGGTTGAGTGTCGGGCCAACTCGCAATTGTCACCCACTTTATGCTGTAGCGTAATAGGGAGTGGGGATTTCTTCAGCAAATCTACAAAAATTTTTGTATAGATTTGGCTGGGAACGAAACGGCTATTTCGTGGGGTGAGAAAAGATCAATCGAAATAGCGGTGAATATTTGAGAATTAGTTAGCAACTGAAAGTAGCGTTTTACGACTGTTGTTGGCAGCTGGCTGCCGGTCTAGGCGTAGCGATATCAAACTTCACTAAGAAGTATTTCTTGGTTATTAACTTATCCAACCCCTAGATTGCTTTATCAAATGGTGCATAAATATACGCAAAACTTAAGAGAATGTGCCCGCCCAGATAAAGGTGCGTGGATGAAGAAAATAGTAATGATCCCTAAATAAGCAGTATAATTGTCGATGATGTAACTTACTAGGTTTTCTCTATAAATCGAGCTAATTAACATCACGACACACCGATAGAGTGGGCGTATATGTGATATACTAGTATAGTAAGGTATAAGGACTTTCGGTCTGTATATATAGTATATATAAGGTTCCAGCGACTTATTATTTGTGTATTCACAATTGGCAACTGTCAATCAGACGGTATCATGGTAAAAGAAATCAATATGGAAGGGAGGAATAGAGGCCAGCCATAGTATGTGGGGTGGTTTCCGGGGGTTTTTGCGAATGGCTTGTGTTCCCAATTCCTAAAGCTCAGCGATATTAATGGAGTAAGTTGCTTCTGTCGCAAGGTTGTTCGACACTGTGCCACTACGAAAAAGTAATGTGCGAGAACAAAGTTAGACATATGGTCCAAAAAGAATAGACAGAGGTTTAAGGCATTAAAGAGACTGTGTCATAACCTTGGGGGCAGAGGAATTGTCGGGACGCATGATGATCTGTACCCTTTGCCAAAATTGACATTTCGTACGTCAGGCTCGGGTTGGGCCACCCTTCCTCTGGCTCAGCCCACTGAGTCACGACAACGCCCCCATTTCAAATATGTTGTTGCTGCCTTTACGGCGCCGTATGAGGACGTGTGTGAGGATGTCCAATCATCTTCTGTTGTATTCCCCAATGCACTCTGCGGCCCTGATCGATGTCTCAGCACTGAACATGTGTTGACGAGTGTGCCTCTAGTCTTGTCTACTCTGTAGTCTTCACTGTCCTTGGTGTTGTGTTGCCCACGCGGGATAGAAGTACCTACCTAGGTTGTGCTTTTACGCGGCCTAAGAAGACAACTTCTCATCTACTTTGTCCGCCCATAGAACCTGTCCATGCTGTCTTTGATGTGACATGCAGTCGTTGGCTACTCCTGGGGATGAAACGCTCACATCTGCGGTTTATTGAAAGAGATTCCAAGTATCTTTGTGTCCACAAAGGAAGAACCTCGTAAGCTGTTATGCTTATCAACTCATAGCATGTATTCCAATGGAAGAAGCCACCATATGTTGTACATCCAAGAGAAGAATGTGTCTTGATCCACGCTCTCTCCCAGATGATACAGTCGCCTAAATTTCACCTGAAGTTGCGTATATAGTTGATAATAATATTAGAGTGTGTTGTTGGAGATGTAAGAGACAGAAAATGGACATCGCCTTGTTAAGAGGCTCGCGAATAATTAGGCTAGTGTAAGATTTCGGAGTGCGATGAAGAGGACAGAAAAGGGTTAACATATTGAGAAGATTGATGGGACCGAATTTGGCCTGCGTTGTGTTAGTTTGTTGTGTCTAGATTGGCGCATGATTACGAGAGTTGCGTAGTAATTTGTAGTGAGGCTAGAAATTTGGGTGGTCTGGACGGGTGGCTATTCGAATTGGTATTTTTCGGATCGCGGTGTGAGTACACAATAATTGCAGCACCGAGTCGTGAGTCCGTGTGTTTGGGCTAGTTACCGGTTCTGAAATTTCAGCAAGATGGTGTTGCATAGGGGGGAAAGAGAAAAAAGTTATCAATCACACTTTTTGACCATGTTTTGATCAGCTTTCGAGTTGAAATCAATGTTATGCCCGCAGCGTTTATGTCAGGTGCAAATTTGACTGATAGTCCAAAAAACAATCAGTCAATGTGGTTCGTGTCAGCTTTATATGTCGCACTTTCTCGGGTTGAGATAGATCTGCTCCAAACTGGGGGCACGGTTGGGATATACTTTTAGTGTCTCTTAAGGATAGTTTATGTGATAAAACGCATTCTCTTCTTCCCATAATTATGTACACAGAGGTGCTGTCTCGCCGTTTCTATCGTTTAGAATGGTTGCTGAATTTTCGCTAATCGTGCTTCTCTCTCTCTCTTTGCGTCTAGCTATCTTGCTGGCGTCTAGGTTTCTGATCGCCCAAACTTCCCAGAGCTCGGTCACCGATAAGAAAGATGTGCGACGGTTGGATTTTCGATGATTTTTGGTAGTATGGTGATATTACCTATGTTGGAGAGTTGAGGGTTCAAAAACTTGAATCACTTGTCGGTGATCAGAGGTGTGTTTTGCGTGTCGTTTGTGGAATCTACGTTGGCCATGTCGGGGTGCTGATCGTAATTCTATCTCAGATTTCCAGAACGATTGGGTTGAGTCTGTGGGTCCCGGTGTGAGGTATATATAAGATCTCAGGCTAGTTCTATAAAGACCATATTTGGGCATGTCAATTATCTAGTTGTGTGGTTCTTGAATTTGTGATGGTGGTTCTTAGGGTTTTAGCCCTGGATAAGCCCGCGGGGCGAGATAAATTCCATCTGGAATTCAGTTGAGTAGTCAGGGTGCGGTTGCGCGTGGTGTCCTGGCGGGTAGTGGTGCAAACGCCGTGGTGTCACGCCATTGTCTCAGCACATAACCTCACCGGCTTGTTTTCAGACGTTGTGTTTAGTAGAGGTTAAATCTCGTCAGAGACGGTTCAGCTCTATGTATTGTGAGGCTTGCCATAGATTAGCGTCTGTAGCCGGGTAACGGATTTTGTGTTAGAATCGCGTTTTGAGTAGTAAAATTGACCGTAATGCGGGACGCAGAGTGTTTTGATTGAAATGGGAATTTCTTAGGAGGTGTGTGACCTATCTGTGGATTGAGTGAAGAGTTGTGAAGTTGCGGAGTGTGTGGGTTTGTGTGCGCGAACTGTTTTGAAGTAAGGCTGTGTGGAGTAGGTGGTTGATGTGGTGGTAACCAGCGGAGGTTTGGGTCGATGAGCGCGAATAAATGGTTTGTTTTGGAGGCGCTGTTATCATGAAACAGGTCTGAATATGTATCCTGAGGGAAAGTCGACGCGTCACGACAGGGGGCATGATACATATGTTCGATGTGCTAGGTAGGGCGTAATTGATTTTTTTTAGTGGTTGTTAAAATGGACAAGGTTTTGGTGGGGGTGCCACGGGGTGAATGTCGAGGAGGGGGGGGGGAGTGGGAGTACCCAGGAAGAGAATAGGTTTTGGAGCATTGTTACGAAAAATTGTGGGTTCAAAGGGGACCACCGGTATTTGGATGTGCTTACCTGTTTTTAATGGATTGGTCATGCTTTTTGGTAGAAATAGATATGGTCCTCCTTCGCTAGCGGCAGGAGTGCGGCTAAGGTTCAGTAGCGAGATAGCAGGATTTTCCCTCACCGCGCGAGTATTCGTTAGGGTGGGGCATGAATGGTTTTCGAAATTATGTCCTGCGAAACCAGAGTAACTTGAAGAGTGTGATCGGAATGTATTGGCAGAGAGCTTATTTGCCGGATGGCCAAAAGAAAGGAGCGCTGGATTCACCATTATTGAAGGTGTATGGTCAATAGCGGATGTTACAGTGGGACGGTGCCGCTATGCCTACCAAGTCGCGCAGGATGTCCAGCGTATCTAGTTAGGGGACACATTTTCCGCAGTATACTACCGAAGATAAAGAGCACATATATCCGTCGGGAAGGAAGATGAGGCGGTGATGTGATGTCTCCCGGGATTCTCGGCGAGCAGGTATCACTATGGGCACGTTTGGTTGCTAGAAGATTAGGGAGGACTCATACTCTAACGGTGTATGAACTTTGGATGACCCGGTAGTCCGTTCATCAAACCTATTTCTGAGTGGAAAACACCTCAGCACAAAGGATGTTTTCCGAAGACTCGAAATTGGTTTTCTGGTGGTGCGTTCTCATGGCAGGTATGTTACTTACACACACGATGATAGCCATCGATATGTTCGGCATAGTAAGGCTGGAAGCATGATTGTTGCCGAGACGCGATTCTGGGCGTAAGCCTCATGAGGAATGATTTTGGCACGATGTGCCTAAGCAAAAGTAGGTGTGGTTAATGTTTATGGATTGCGTTACTTGTGGTTTAACCAAGACTCGCTTGAGCGCTTGGATGGAATAGGTGTTTGTTCAGATAGCTCCAGGCAACGATCGTTAGTGGGGAGAGGGCAGAACCGGGAGACAGAACATATCGCAGATTGTGATCACCTATTCGGTCTGGGGTTGAACTTTGTCGGGTGTATACTAGTGCAGGTATGGAGAAGTTTCCTTGAGCCCGAGCTGTCGCAATGGGGCATGATGGCGAAGGCGATAGGCAAAACCTCAGCAGATATTCTGTTCAAACAGGTGGCATCCTGAAAGACACGCTGTAGGTGGTGGGCAATTCTGCAAAGATCAATCGCAAGAGACAAAGACCTTCAAAGAGAATGTATGCCAAAGAAAAGGTGGCGGGTGATACCCAGAAGAGGCTATGGCCAATTGGAGGGGTCCAAACGTATGACCGGTTCCATTGGATGGAACAGACTTCCGTCGCCAGCGAGGCTGGACGCAGAGAACAACGGGATGCAGAAGATTCCCGAAGACTGCCTTACACTTGTAAAATTCTCCAGTTGTGGAGATGTGTGCTACTTGGTGTGGTGGTATACTCCCTGCGTGACACGCGTGGGAAAAGAGGCGCAGACGCTATTGCATAGCTTTGTCAGCTTCGCGCTCTCTGCTACGTGTGTCTTAGCCCATATCAGTAGTTGGGTGGGACTGTGTCTAACGCGATGTTCCGAGTATAAAGATGAGTGTATGCTCGTATGTTGGGTAGGCAGTTTAGCCCATGGTGAGTAAAAGAGACCCCTCGTCGAGGTCTCATCCAGCAGGGAAGATCTTGAATGCTGAGCACAGCTGGACAGGAGGGGGGAGTGAGATTGCAATAAGTTAGTCCTCTGATTCGTACGCTTAATTGATGGTGTACCCTTCTTTGGTCGGCATTCGGTCGCGCACAAGAGATTGCTCTTTGAGGGTATCACTTTGTTACTTGTGTGTGGGCCTTTGTAGTAGTGTTGTGCACTTGCGTGCTCCCTTCTTATAAGGGTAGGACTGTCGGTAGGTCGGTGGGGTAAGGGGCAAGACGGTTGCTGGAAGGTGCCCTGCTACGGAGTTGTTTGGAGATGTTACGTAAGAAGCTTGTCAGCTTACTCCGTCGGTGCATGAATTGTTTAAACGCGGCCGCTCTCCTCTCTTTCTCGTCTGATATTGGTGGGTTTCCTGTTTAGTTTCGCTCTAACGCCTTAGGGAGGCAAGGAAGACAGCCTGTTGGGTTGGCAATAGCATCCATGTGAGTATCCTGCGTGCAATCGCACGAGAACAGGTGGCGCGTTATTGGCATGAGAAAGGGAGCCCTCGCTACCATCTTTTTTCAGAAAATGAACTGTGTGGGCTAGCACATGTTTGTGTTCGCCACGCGCAAAATATTAGTTAGTCTAACAGGCGAGTGGCCCGGAGTGAGCCTCCGCTTGCTATATGGAAGGCTGGTTGATGGGTCGGGGAGTAGCACATACGCACTGCAAGCTTTATTGGTTCGAGGATAGTGTCCACAAATACGTGGCAATTGATTTTATTGGGTCAGTTTGGGCTGTTGGTGTCATTCGCGTAGAGAAATTGGGGCATTGTTTATATAAGATAGTTGGTTTGCTACGGTGAGTGAAAATCAAATTGATTGGATTAGCTCATTGGTGGGTCGTTTTTTGGGCGCGATGTTGAAGTTGGAAAATGTTGGACAGTGTGTTTTTTAGATACGAGCGGGGGGCCTAATGCGTATCTTGTGGCCAAAGGTGTTTTGCCCAATTGAAATTAGGATCGATTGTGTGTCGCAGTATGTCGTGATTTAAAGTGATTTAGATTGGATTTGAAAGTGGTGTAGCTGATAAACATACTTGGCCGAGATTTTGTCCAACTAAATTTAAAGGATTTGTATGTGCCCCATGAGAAGGGCGTTTGTGGTGAGTACGTACGACGTTTCGCAGGGTGATGGTAGCATGTCTATGTGGGAGCTGGTGGGAGTGAAGATGTAGTTTCGATGGAAGTCATCTTGGCGTAAAATGTGGATTGCCCTGTAGAGGCGTAAAATGTAGCCTCACGCGGTGGAAAGACGTAGACGTGCCTGGCGTCGCGCTGATGCAAGTTTGGAGCTGCGGGGGTGCGTTTGGTTAGCTGAGAAGTTGGCCAATTGAAGGCGTGGTTCTCAAGTAATGGCTGGGTGATTGAGGAAGTACAGAGCCTGGGCAGGGCTGTCTATGACGCAGGCGTATCTGATGCGACCTTATGTAGACAGCAGGTTGCATAGAAGTGTAGTGTCAAGATTGAGGCTTCAAAATTTGACAGAGGTGCTAGATTGCATGAGGTTATTACTATGATTGTCCTGGATTGGACGCTGTTTTTAAGTGAAAAAAGTGTGTTCATCGATTGCCAGTTAGTGAGCCAATTTAACGAGGGGGGTTAGCTTTGCGTTTATCTGGCGTTTTGGTGTTGGAGTCGCGCGTTGGAGCGCGATTATAAATGTTACTGCTTGCCACTCTATAGGGTGAGGTTTCTAAATTTGAAACTGGAGTTGAGGTAATCGAAGTCTGGGGGGGGGTGTCCCTAGTGAGTTGTTTGAGTGCGTTAATGGTGGACTGTGGAGAGG
>JAGVVM010012578.1:0-14791 GCA_019149425.1 Psidium friedrichsthalianum
AAGACTGAATTTGGTTCAATTCCAAAGCTTGGGCAAAAGTAGCTCAAGAGCTACTAAGTTTTTTAGGAAGCAACTTCCCCTTTAAAAAATTCAAACGTCTCCATTTTGCCCTCAATAAAAACATACTTCCAGTTTTGCCCTTTAAAACAAAAAAACCCTACTTTGCATCTCTACTCTTCTCTCTTAGCCATACGCTCAGTTTTCTCTCACGCTCAGTTTTCTCTTTTCTCTCCAGACCGAAGGCGACGCTCAGTTTTCTCTTGCGGTCGAAGGCGCTTAGTTTTCTGCTCGCATCTCTTCCCCTCACGCCCGCCGTCGAGCTTCTTCCCTCGTGCTGCTTCGCCTCTTTTCCCAGGTTAGATTTCTTCCCTCCCTGTTGTTTTTCATAGAAATTTGTTTCTAATGGTAGATATCCTTGTTTCTGAGCCAAAATTTGGCAACCTTCCTTCCTAATTTCGGAATGTTCCTCGTTATGTTCGATTCTGTTTATCAGAGTCACAATATCCAAGTCCAAAATGACTAAGTTAATGCTCGTTGGTTCTAAAACTCTCTTCATTTTGTGTAAATCTTGATCTGTCATTAGATTATGGATCCTGAACCAGAAACATTCCACAAAACAGTAGAGGAAGTGACAACTAGATATTGCTCATGTTGGGAGATGAGAGTTCATTTATTAAATTACTACAGTTAGCTAATAACTTTGGGGGTTGTGCAGAGAAACCCCTTGTCTGTGCATATAAAATCTTGTCAAAACTTCAATTAAGAAACTGAGAACCATCACAATTTGATTGTTGTGGCTAAATGAAGCATTAGGCATTTATAGGCAAGATTGTTATGGGAAGATTCTCAAAGTGATGGGATGACTAGATAGGTCTCAGTTGTATTGACATGATTGAGAGATGGTGTGAATATAATTTCTACCCTTCATGCATCATGGAGTTGGCTTTTTCTGGACTTAATAATAGGGGTGAGGGTTCCAGGTTCCGGGGTTCCAGGTTCCGGGTAGGTTTCGCCCGGAACCTGGAACCTACTCGCGAGTACAGGTTCCTCGTTTTTTGGAACCTGGAACCTACCATGTATATTCTAGAACCTGGAACCTACCCTGTCACAGGTTCCAGGGTCCGGTTCCAGGGTACCCGGAACCTACCAATTTCACTAAGAAAACTTGCGAAAAGAAACTCCAACATCCACATAATCATGTTCGGGAAAATCTCATCATCCCAAATACTAATAAGCATAATCGAACACTATTTTGTCCAAATAATAATAACAATGATACTGATCCGAAGAACCACTTAAAAAGAAGCTCTCTGAAGATGAAAAAGTCAGCTGTAACTTCTATATTTCACAAACTGGAAAGGAAGCACCAGCATAGATACTATGAGAAGAAATGAATAGGGTACGACACACGTGATTTCACAGATCATAAGAGTGGCACAACAGGGTCTGAAAGGAACCGGAAGGATAAGCATAAGAAAATTAAAATGACTACTTCCTTTAAATCAAAAGCATAACTTGTGAGTGGAAACACCATTATGTTGCTTGAAAGAGTAACTGGAAGACTATCACGAATAACAAGTCAAAGTTACTGTATATGCTCATACAAACAAGAATAAGCTTCTAATGATACTTGCCAAACTACACACCAATGCACTATTTTGACATAGCGATTAGCGATAATGCCAGAAGGTACAATCTGGCCCCTATCAGCAAACTTCCATCACTACAAGCATTTCATGCAGTTTATGACTTACTGGGGAGGAAGATCAGCATCTTTAGAAGATTCACTCAGAACACGCTCAAAATCCTGAATATTTTGTCTCAATTCACGAGACAACTTTTCTTGAGAGGGAAGTTTTGCAATACTAGGAAAATATGCTCTTGCAACAAAAAGCTGGTCCTTCAATCTCTTCACCACAGGCACAGAATCCTTCATATCCTCCTTATGTTCTTGCAGCCATAAACAATAGCTTCCAAATCTCAGTTCACATGATTTGCCAACATCAACAATTGCAACTTTGTTAGGTTCAGAGCCTTCAACTTTTTGAGCAATGGTAACCTGCAAGTCTATTGATTTTATTATTGAGGCTGAACAGGAATTCACTGGGATAAATTTTCAAAAAGCTCAATATGAATAATTTGGATGCATACACACATTTGAACTTGGGACAGGCCGCAAAACTGCTTTAGCAGGTGCTGGAAAACCTGCAAATGTAGGAAATTTCAACGATCTCAGTGAATAAATCTAGAAAGACAACAGACAGCATCTCAGAAGCAGATTAGTTTCAAACCAAACCTTTTCCTTGATGACTGCTGTGCTTCTTCACTGAACTGACGGAGTGGTAAAAATAAAGAAATAAAGAAGATCAAAAATACATTTTAAAAGTACAATAACCAGTTCAATCAAAAATCACAGTAAGATGAAGGTAAAAATAAAATGTTGAAGTTGCTTTAGCACTACATTGCCTCACATATATTAAGCTAGAAATTTTCAGATCATGAAGAACAAATAACATAAGTTAATATTCATATAGATCTTTATGTAAGTACCTACTCCGTGATAGCAATTCCACTTCAACCCGTAAACTCTATTTACCGATGATAATATCCTCATTAAGACAATCCATATCTGAAAAGAAGAAGAAATTAAGTAGAACATTTAGTCAAAATATATATAAAGGAATTACAATACATAAGCATATAAACATCACTTACCTAACTCAAATTTTTCTGCATTCTCAATGCACTCTTCAATATTAATCGGCATACGTGCGGCTCTTAACCAATCTTGAGTGCAAAGTAAAGCTTCTACAACTTTAGGAGTCAAAGAACTTCGAAAGCCATCAAGCACTCGACCCGATGTACTAAAAGTTGACTCTGAAGCAACGGTACTTACGGGAATAGACAAAACATCTCGAGCCATCAAAGATAGGATTTTATATTTTGCCCCAGTAGTTTTCCACCACATCAAAAGGTCAAGATCAAGAGCCTCTTCATCTTTATCTTCAAGATATTGATCAAGCTCAGATTTATTGCCATCGTGCACTTTTTTCTTCGAGAGCATAAAGGTTTTCCGCCAAGCTTGGATGTCATACTTGCTGCTAGTTTCATTGCCAACGGAATTGGAACCACTGCTACTAGAAGTCAGACTTTGGCCACCACACTTTTGACTACTTGAAGCAAAAGATTGCTCATAAAATTCATACAACTGCTCCAAAGCGTTCTTCACCTTATCATACATCTCATTGATTCTCAACTCATCATCATAAATTTGTTGATAACAGAAGCTCACATAATTCAACTTCTTCGTAGGATCCAACACAACAGCTATCAACACTAGCATATTCACCTTATCTAAACTCCCATAATATTTGTCAAATTTCTCTATCATTTTCATACCCATAGGTCCAAGCTTAGGATCCAAAGAATCCGCTGCGTCTTTCAAATATTTGTACAAAGCAGCTATCCCCTCAAAATAACCATTTGAAGTAACATATGAACTCCCCGACATCAGTTTGGTGGCTTTATAGAACTGTTCTAGAAAATTGCAAAGAATAATGGCGTTTTCCCAATCATCATCATTAGGAAGATCATGGCTAAGCTCACCTACGAAAGACAAATCCTCTTCTTCCATCCGTGCAAAGGCTTTTCTAAACTTTATGGCGGTGTCTAACATTAAGTAAGTGGAGTTCCATCTAGTGGCAACATCAAGACAAACCGAACCCTTGTAAGTGATCCTTTCACTCTCAATGCAAGATTGAAATGTTTTGGCTCTCATGGGAGAGCTCCTCACATATTTAATTGCATTTCGGACATGTTCAATAGAAGCTCCTACCTTTGTCAAGCCATCTTTCACAATCAAGTTCAATATATGAGCAGTGCACCTCATGTGCAAAACCTTACCACCTAAGATCAATGACCCTTCTTGTGAAAGCTTATCCTTCAAATACCCAATTGCAACATCATTCGAACTAGCATTATCTACGGTGATTGTGGACACCTTTTTTTCTATTCCCCATTCGTAGATACATTTCTCCACCATTTTTCCAATCTCCCTACCCCTGTGACTATGCATCACCACAAAATTGATGATTCTTTTATGCAACTTCCAATTTTCATCGATAAAATGTGCAGTGAGACACAAGTAATTCATATTTTGAATGGAAGTCCATGTATCAGTCGTGAGTGCAATCCTAGAATTACACTTGCCAAAGTAAGTCCTCAAACAAGTTCTTTCACCAAGATATAACTTCATGCAATCTCTAGCCACTGTAAATCGTGATATATGTTTGAAGAGAGGTTGTAACTCACTGATATACTCACGAAATGCAACACGCTCAACCAACGAAAAAGGTTGCTCATCAACTATGATAAATTGAGCAAGCTTTTGCCTAGAACGATCTTGATCAAATGTCCAAGTCGATAAGACATTACCGGTACTAGAATCTCCCCCTGACTTGCCATCTACATTTACATTACGGGGTGCAAAGAATTTTTGCCTCTTATCTATATTGCGAGGAAACTTCTTGCATGTTACCATATGCTTCCTCATCGACGAAGTACCATTAGAAACACTATACTTTAACTGGCCCCCACAATGAATGCACCTCACGCTATTTGCTTTCCCAATCTTCTCATCTATGATTTTCGCAAAATGTTCCCAGCAATCGGATGTATTTTTCTTATCACGAGGAGGAAGATGAGCAGTAGCACCAGGTACCTTGTTTGTCGCACTCGCACCCATGGTCGGGGATGGCTCTTCTTCACCTTCATTGCTCGACAATCCCAATTCAGTGTCCGGAGTCATTTGCTCAAGTCCCTCCACCTCCATCGACATGTTATCTTGATACATCAACTTCACACATACAAAAATAAAATATAATTAGATTACATCAGCATATCTATCTACTGTTCTAATCAAAGTATAAATACATTTATAATGGATTTCAATGCAAAAAAACAGCAGAATGCATGCAAGCAAGATGGGATAAGTGAAGAAGAAAGAAAAAAAAGATTGAGGTTTGTTGTCATGTCAGATGAGCCAGCAACATGTTGTCATGGTAATGAAACAATTGACAAAAGAAAGTATCCATACAAAAATTCAAGAGTTTAGTGATACCAAATCAATCAAAAACACAGCAGATAAAAGAGGGACTGAGGTCAGATTCGAGAGAGTCGAAGCAAGAACCTGAATAAGAAAATAATGTACTAAATAAACCATCCTGCAAACAAACTTCAAGAAAATCTGATCTAGACCATTCCCAAGAATCCAATCTACACATGCTTTAAGAATTCAGTGGTCAGATTTACAACAAAGCAGAATAATTCATACACAAACTGAGCCAAACACAACAACATATAGACAGCACATAATCCTGAATTGCAATCAGAGTATCTTACAAATAATGTCGGGACAACGGCGACGACAAGGCTCGTGAACGCAACAGAAGTCTGCACGAATCAAATCCCAAACTCAGTTCATGCATAAATCAACCCCACAGTAGTCCAGGAAGATCCAACATTACTTGAACAAAGCTATGTTTAATCACCTGGTGATATATCTCGGCCTAAAACATTACTAAGAGAGTGTAAGTAGAGAAAACCAGAAGTCCAGGAAGATCCAAGAGAACCAAAGTTAACACCTGGTCCATATACATTAACTGGATAAGCAACAAAATTTTCACAAGAAAATAGAGATACTAGTATTCTAACAAGTGGTTTACATTTTACATAGAAAATCAACACAATTTGACAATTTTTAGTTAGCATGCCAAGATTACAGCCCTAATGTACTTTGCAACTAGATGTATGATCTTATTTATTTATTTGGAAAAACAAAGCAAACATGTAAACCAGCTGTCTATACGACATTCCATTACATGCTATAACATCTCAAACCTAATAATAGAAGAATATACTGCCATGTCCTAAGAACTATGTATATACCCTGAACAGAGAGCAGTGCAGAAATTCAGAGTCCTCCTGACTTTCCCAGTTACGATGTGTGTGCTTGCGCTTCCATCCGAAGCTACAACGCCCCCAAGTCCTTCAATTACCTAAAGAACAGGAACAAATTGGTCATATATAGAAATGTTGTGAAAGCACAAAAGACCAAGTTATTTGTATGCATCAACATGTACACAGCAATTAAGTTATGAGAGAAATAAAGAGAAAACAAGAAAGTAAATTGAAAAAGAAGAGAAAGATAGATGCATTTCCTCTTCTTGTTTGGATGTTTTCAAGGCTAAAAATGTCGAGGGAATTGAAGTTTGTTAATAAACTAAAGTGTCGTTCATCTCATCTACTTTTTGAACAAAAGTAATGGGTTGTATTGGAGCAACTGCAGTGGAACTCTCAAGCCAATGTCCTTCCTATTTTGGGAAGAATTTCAGACAAATTGTTTCCCTGTTATTCTTTCTTATTCCAAACAATTTCCCACCTCTTTTCTCTGTCATTATTTGCTTTCACTTTGCTTCCACTTTCATTCATCTCAAACATAGCTGGAGGCATAACTTTAATCTCTTTTTGTGTGTTCCCTGTTTGTCATTATAACTTCGGTAACATGCCTTTTAGAATCGCACTTAAAGAGCAGGAAGCAATTTTACAGGAATTTATATGCACAACTATGCACAGTCTGAAATGAAACAGACAAATAACTACCACACTGTACATATGCGTCAGGTGAAAGTCAAAGGGCCAAGTGCATATACCTTTGTGAGATGGGTTTTCTTAGTATCATCAGCAATGTCCATTAGCATGATTCTGAAGCATGTTTCTCCAGAATGAACTTCATTTTCGAGCAGCACTGCTGAAGCTGTGTCTACGACATAAAGAGCAAATTTGAACTCAATCTACGACATTTTCAGGCACCCCACAAGCAGGACAAGGGGGTAAAAAAGAAAAACGCTGATCAAACAAAGCCTTGATTGTTCCGCCACTAAATTACCTACTCGACAAATACAGCTAATGTTTTGCCCACATTAAAGTCCTTTTGAGCACAAATTATTACTCGGCATGAACCTTAATCTGTCAAGTCTCCTGAAGAATATATGAAGGCAAAACCCATACCAGGGGCAGAAATTAGTGCCTACCATTTGCTCAATAATGGGCCCTGCATCAAGTTCTTCTGTCACAAAGTGACTTGTTGCTCCAATTAATTTGACACCCGCATCAAAAGCCTGACAATTTTTCAAGCAAATCAAGGAAAAACTAAAACCACAGAGGATGAAACTGTGATATAATTGAAAGTCATACAGCTCTGTTAATAATTTTTTAACCTGCTTAGACGGATGTCCTCCTTTAAATGATGGTAAAAGGCCGTGGTGAATGTTAATTATATCCTTCCCATAGCTTCTCAAAAAGTTTCCAGAGAGTATCTGAGGTAAAGATTCAGCTGCACATTAGCAGTGACTAAAAAAGACGATAAAACCTAGACGATAAAACCAGCGCGACGGCGGCGACGAAAGCGTAAGGAAACCTACGGTCTCGGTCGGGCGAGCTTAAAAGCTCATAAACAAAGCACGAAGGGGGACCGAGCGAAAACTAACCTGTTGAGGCCTTGATCGGTGGCGAATGGTAGCAAGATAGCGACTGGACTCTAGCAGAAGATCTTCCCCTTCGATCTCCCGGTGGATTCTCCTTCCTTCCCCACCAATTTCTCTCTCACAGAGCACTCAGCGCCTCTCTCTATAATTGAAATCAGAAGCAGGGAAAAAATAAGATACAGACAGAGGACGAGGAAGGAGAAGGAGAACGAGAAAGCGAGTGAGAGAGAGAGCCAGATCGATCACCTCAGTCGCGAGTGCTGGTTCTCTGGTTCAATGGCGAGTCTTGGTTCTCTGGTTTAGTCGCGAGGAGGGAAAGGGGCACGAAATTGAAGAAGAGAGGCGAAATCCATTCCCATGGCCTCTTCGCTTTCCCAGTTGCTCTTTCTCGCAGAGATTGGCACACCTTCGAAGCGCATGCCAAGTTCGAGAAGTTCCAGGGAGAGGTCGATGATGGCGTCGAAGAGGGTGTCGATTGTCGAATTCTCCAGAGTCCGAGAAGAAGGAAAGGAATAACGCTGAAGAACAGAGTGAGAAGGAACAATTCATTAGGGTTTATTATAAAAACGGTTCCGGTTCCGGTTCCGGTTCCAGGGTAGAACCGGGAACCCGGAAACCGGAACCGCCGGTTCTTTAAAATTCGGAACCGGAACCGGACCCTAACCTATTAGAACCTGGAACCGAACCGGAACCACCGGTTCGGTTCTCCGGTTCTCGGTTTTACCGGAACCTATGTCACCCCTACTTAATAATAAATTGGGCTTGATGGAGTATCATGAAAATGGTTAATCTAAGTAGATAGGTTTCAGGCGCTTGCTTCTAATGGTCGTCTTTTAGCCTTTTTTTTATGGGGAAAATACATGCATTTTCATGAAATTTGCAGCAAGGATTATTAAATTGTCAATCCTGGCAATTGGTGATGTCAATTTTCAGCAGCTTGAACCAGGAATATTGATTGTGATAGCACCTTGAGTATGCCTCTCTGTTTTTACTGATTGTATGAGAGAGGCATGTGATCTTACAAACTTGAGCCAGCAAAAAAAATGATGTTGATTGCACCTCTTGGTAAATACGCTATGCAATTTCACGTCTATTAATCAGTTATGACAAGAACACAGGTATATAGTTGCGCATATTTTTCATTTCTGTGCCAGTCTTGTTGAAACTTGCACATTAGATCTGTATGAACAACTCTTTTCTTGACTGTTGATGCCATTTGAGTTTTTTCCTAAGATCTTTTTATTTTTTTTCCTCATTTAGACCATATAGAGCTCTATTTTCATGTCAAAAGCTTTTTTTTTTTTTATCAAACATGTCAAAAGCTTGACTGCCCTTAAATTGACATTTGTGAGATGCAAACAGATACTTCGTTGCTCCTTCGACGGAGATTGAACGTGCACAACAAGATTCTCTTTTCAGAAGAATTCTGGGTGAATCCTTGACGTTTCATTTTTGGAACAGTGTTACTTCTACTGTGGTTCCTGAGCTAGGAAGTCTAGTAGCCAGGCTTATTGACCACAGATGTATCCATTGCTCTGACATATTGTGAAATTCACCCAACACGAATCCTACTTCAGAGATGCTATTAGCTCGACATGTTCTTCTCCTCGTGCTTAAATTTTTGTGAAGAAATCACGCTTGATGCTTTTCTTGCATAATACATAGTAAAGAGATGAAAGAAGTAGAGGCATTCTTGCAGCATTTATTGGTTAACTTTTCTATTGTTTCTGTGGATTGAAGTGGCTAGAAGCTACATACTGGTTTTCAATACCTTAATGTACCTGTTCATCTATTATGGTGGCAAGAAGCTAAAAGCTGGTTCTTCTCCTTGTGAAATATTTGTTAGCAATTGCTGGTTTACTGATTAGTTTTTTGTAGGTTTGCCCACATGATTTGTTCACAATTCCTAGTCCGTCTTGTTGTTCTATTTTGATTGGTTTGCTAGTTTCATGTCTTATTTTTATGCCTCTCAATTGTGTTTATGTTCATATTATTACAAGATGGCAAGTTCATCAAAGGAAAAGGCATATTGGAGTGCCGAAGATGTGGAAATATTTTGTAAGTTGTGCATTGAGGAAATTGAAAAAGGCAACCGTCCAGCAACCAACAAGAGGGATGGATGGATAGTTATAATTAATAAGTTCGAGGAATTAACGGGTAAAAAGTATGACAAAACTCAAATGAAGAGTAAGTGGGATAATCTCAAGGAAGAATGGAAAAAATGGAGACATTGATCTTTAGTGAAACAGGACTAGGATGGGATGACAAGAAGAAAACCATTGCTGCACTGATCAATGGTGGGAGGATAAAATTAAGGTTCGTATCTCTTCTCCTTTTGCTTTTCTATTAAGTTCAAATTCATTGATACAACTTATTGAAATACTCTATTATTATAACAGGCTAATTACAAGTTTAAGCCTTTTAGGACGAAAGGCATACATCCTGATCTTGATATGCTGCTAGCTAGAATGTTTAGTAGTACAGTTGCTACTGGAGGAATCACATGGAATCCTAGACAAGGTTTACGCGTTTTGAGGAGGATGTTGATGCCACACAACCTAATATCGTTGATCTTGATGCATCTGTTGATGATATTTTGGAGTCTGAAGATGGTGAAAATGTTGTTGAACCAAATACAACTCAAACCCGTAAAAGAGTGACGCGAACTTCCATGAGCCAAGCTCGAGGAAAGAAAGAAAAGAGAATGACGCCACAACAACAGCTTGGAAACCAAATTAATAGGCTGGTTTCTGCCGTTGAAAGTAGGAGTAATGTCACATCTCAAGCAGATTACGGATTTGGTCCTTACAAGGACCTCATGCAATTGCTGGATACCATACCTGAGATTGTGCAAGATGAAAAGTTATATTTTTTCGCAATCAAACATTTTAAGGAAAAGAAAGACAATTGGCAAGTCTTCATGAGCTTGAGTAGTGATGCACTAAGAGTCAAGTATCTCAAGTTTGAGATGGGCGAGCTTAGTCATAGCTAGGATGTTGCAGCATCTTATTTGTAGACTTCACTATGCTATTTTATTTTCTTGTGAGATTTTTATTTGCTTTATGTGCAAACCCAATTTCTATTATTTGTTTTAATGTAAGAACTGTTTGCAATTGGTGTTCTCTTACGTAGTTGAGTTTGCTTGTTTATCATGGTCGATATTGTTTATCTTGATGGATGACCAATACTTTCCTTGTTTCTCATATTCTAACACAATATTTTGTTACAATGTTGAGCAGCTATGGATTCTCCTGAAAGGGAAAATTGTAAAGAGGAGGAAAACGAATTCTTGGATCTTCTCACAGTCGCTCAAGCTTCTATTGCTTGTCAAGCAATGTACCTTTGCAAACAACCTTGCATGACCTCATCATATACAGGTTATGTATGGTTAAACGAGTTGATGGGTAAGATGCTAATCCGATAAGATGTTATAATATGTTTCGAATGGCATAGGGCCGTATTTAGTGATTTGACGCATGACTTAGTAACACGCTATGGCCTTAAAGGATCGAGGAATACTGATGTTGCAGAAATGGTTGGAATGTTTCTTTATATGTTGGGACATGGTGCGAGTAACAGGTTAGCACGAGAGCATTTTCAATGCTCGGGAGAGAACCATTAGTAGGCACTTTAGCTTAGTTTTAGATAAAGTATGTGATATGGCAAAAGATTTGATCCAACCAACCGATCGACAATATCGAGAAGTTCCAGAGAAGATTAAGAAAGATCGACGATTTTATCCATATTTTAAGGTAAGTTTAGATTGTTTAATAAAAATCAAACTCTAATGTAAATCAAGTAATATATGTGTTATTTGTTTTAGGATTGCATTGGAGCTATGGATGGTACACATATCCCAGCGGTGGTACCTACGTACGATCAAATTCGTTTTATTGGGCGAAAAGGAACGACGACTCAAAATGTGTTGGCCGTATGTAATTTTAACATGGAATTTATCTATGTTTTTGCCGGTTGGGAGGGACAAGCTCATGATACCCGTATCTTCCATGAAGCCGTTGGAAGACGTGATGCACAATTTCCCCATCCTCCTCCAGGTTCATTAGTTAATGATTTATCAACTTCATGCAACATCCAATTATTATCTATGTGACATACTTTTTAAATTTACATTATTTGTGTAGGTAAATATTATTTAGTGGATGCTGGATATCCAAATCCCACGGGTTATTTGGGGCCATATAGACAAGTGAGATATCATTTGCCAGAGTTTCGACAAGGTTCTGCACCTCGAGGTTATCAAGAAGTGTTTAATCGTGCCCATTCCTCGCTACCATCAGAAATTGAACAAGCCTTTGGCGTATTGAAAATGAAATGGCATATTCTAAAAAAAAATGCTGAGTTATCCGTATGAAAAACAAGTGCAAATTGTTATAGCAACAATGGCTTTGCACAATTATATACGAAGAAATGCCGTAAAGGATATCGATTTTGAATATGCGAATTTGGATCTTGAGTATGGATATTCAGTTGACTGTGATACTATAGATGAGGAGGATAGTGCTTCAAGTACTAATGCATCACCTGACATGGCACATTTACGTGATGAAATAGCCATGGGTTTAGTTAATAGTTAAAGAGGTTTGTAATTTTTGGAGGAAAACTTATTTCTATCCTCAATGACTTATGTGATCATCTTTCTAATTTTTGAGGAAAACTTATATCCTCAACGACTTATGTAATCATATTTATTACAATGATCTTTTGATATAATTGCACGCATCATATTTATTACTTATGTTAATATGTGTCTTTTACATTAGTCTCAATGCGAAAATATAAAAGTTGTAGTCATTTGTTTTTTTTTCCCTAATTTAAAAAAATTAAAATTAAAAACATTAAATGGGACACCAAAGGACTTTCCAAATTTAAAAGTTTACCAAACAGCATTTTGCTCAAAGTTGCATTCAAATGCACTTTTCAATCACAATTTACCAAACAGTATTTGCATTTCACCAAACCCCTTTACCTCAAAGGTATTTGCATTTTCTCAAAGACATTTGCCCAAAGTTGAACCAAACAGGGCCTAAATCGTAACATATTTGATAATTATGTAGTCATTACCTACTTTGTGACTGCTTTATTAGACGCTTATTTTTTCTATAGAGGTAGTTTGACGTACTTATCAAACGTTTGCATTCAGATGGATCATGGTCATGTTACATTTCATACTTCAACACGATACTATTAATACGGGCATGACAGATGAATTATCAGCCCTATACTCATCCACTATCTTCCGAGGATTCATGTTTTTATATTTTTTGTTTCTTCACTTTGAAGTTTAATATGGAAAATTTTGATAAAAACACACACAATACACACCAATTTCGTCCATTGTCTTTTGTCTTGTACCCACTTCGAGTGTATGCAATTTAAATTGGTCATATTAATATTTTTTTTGGGTCAGAAGTAAATTCTAAATTAAGTGTGGGGATCCTCTACAATTACGGGGTAAGGAGACCATGTAATTAGTTCAAAAGACTAAAAATATCCTTTTTTTTTAGAGATAATATTGATCGCTTAGAAAATCTAAAATCCAAATGTAAGGCTCCGTTTGTTTCGCGAAAAATGGATGCTTTAAAAGCATTTTTATAAGAACTATCACGGTGTATAACTTAAAATAACTAGTCAATGAATAATATTCTCATTATTGAAATAATTTATATTTAAATATCTTCATGGACAAAAAATATTTATACTTTATTTATTTTTGTAGAGATATAAGATATTGTTCTTAGAAAAACGCTTTTCGAAAATATTCATTTTCAATGAAACATACGCGAGCTTTAATTTCCTCAACTTTCCGCTCCCCTTCCTTTGTGACCACCAAGTTGGCTTGCCACCCTTGTCAAGGTTCAACGCCACTTGCCCTCGCCCTATACCGATAAAGGGAGCTCGTGCCTTTGTCGTGCCCACCATGGGAATAGACGCTCAGCCCTCACAAAATCCCAAATCTATGGTTGGCCTGAAGCTAGGAACCTCAAATAAATGCAAGGTTGTGACCACACTTGGCCTAGGGAGGCATAGGACGGAGGGGCCTTATGATGCGAAGCCTCACGAGACCTGTCGAAAACTCGACAATAAAGACTGAACATCCAACCGGATCGCTAATAGAGGTTTTCTTTAGCGGAATGGAATACTGACCCAATGGTTATGAAAAAAAACCAAGAACCAATATTATAAAGAGATGGAATATTGACCCGCTGATTTTAGGCAAACCAGGAACCAATATTATAATGAGTTCCGAGGATCACAAGGCATCCACGCTTGCTTGCAATACTCGCCAAGTTGCTGAATGACAGCTTGGAGAAAACTCTCACAATCTACCTGCTTTTCAAAGAAGAACGCCCCTTCTTTAATAGAGGAACGAACATAAAAAAGAAAAAAAGGAAACAAAAAACCTCAACCAAAAACAAACGAAACAGAAAAAAGAAAACTCATCCACCAGCGCTAGGACAGCTAATATCAAATCTAAAAGTATCTACCGATAAAAGAGGGAAACAAATCTAACACCCTTCCATTGATGGATGCTGATTGGCATCAAATCAGCACAAAATCAGGCAAGATGGATGCTGGATTCCCATCATCTGAGCTCCTATCAACGTTGTATGATGTTCACATTCCTAGACTTCCAACTCGGCGGCCGTTTGCTTGTGTGATAATAGCGTAGCACTAATCCTTGCATGGCTTGTTGAATTTGCCTTAGCATGTGCTCTCGTAATTGGGCCCAGTGGGAACGTGAATTCATCATCGGCCGGTCGAAGTCCTTCCGGATTGAGCTTATCAGTCTAAACCGGATTTGTAACATTCCCCCCTTTCTTCAAAAGATTCGTCCTCGAATCTGAACCTGCATCAAAGGGAGCAAAGATCAGAAATATTAAAGTCGAACTCACTTGATACCCACCTGGAGAGATCAATCCTGTAAGCATTTGTCATTTATTTTTTTCAGCACTTGAAATGGGGGCCATCTCCACGAGGATTCAAGCTTTGAATTTCGCTGGTTCGGGAATCTTTCCTTCCTCAAGTGAAACCGTAAACCCAATCTTCCCGTTGAAAAGTAACCTGTTTCTTCCTTAATTAGCTCGGGTTGCAACTTCCTCATTTTTCTCAAAATATTTTGCTTAGCCTCTTCATGATCTGTTTACGCAACTTTGCTTTTTTTTTTTTGGCTCCCATCAAGGCTGGAAAGCTCATTCACAACAGGCAAAGGATCAAATCCAATGGAA
>JAGVVM010012579.1:0-10032 GCA_019149425.1 Psidium friedrichsthalianum
ACTGGTGTATATTCCATCATCAACCCATCATTTCTGGTATTTCTGGAGGTTCACGTCAGCTTGTAACGGAGAGCCATCATCTTGTCCTTTGTTTGCCGTACAAAAGGCGCTTCCCTAAAAAAATTTTTACAGGTTGTCTCATGGCAGAGGTGAACCCCGGGCGCATTTCTTAACCAAACTATATCCCGAACCTCTCTCCTCCCGTCCCGGGTCTGATGCTTCTGCACAACGTCTCCAAAAAGAAGCCAATTTTCTTCTCCCCTTGAGACTAAGTTCTCACTTAACAGTACAATACTTCAGATAAGGCCACGTATAAACATGGCTACACTGCTTGCAAAATCCTGACCACCCCACGCCTCCTGCCTTTGTGGCTACGAGTGGTTACAAGTACCTTTTGCCTTCCCCATAACCATAGCAACCACCCTCTAAAAGGCCACTCTGTCAAGCGTCAACCATTTATCCCCGAGATTCATTCCACAGTCATTTCCAAAACAAGCAAGTATTTCTTCCTTCTTAGAGTCTCATGAAAGAAGATTCAGCAGTTTTGTCCTTAAAGTCTTAATTCTCAAGACTGATAGTTTTTGCTTGATTTAAGAATATCTTTGATAATGGAATTACATCAAGACATCAATACACACACCCACGATCTTATGCTGAAAATGTTCTGTTTAACACTACCCTCCCCATCGTTATAAACACTAGACTATGATAGCGTGGCAAATGCCAGAGTTTTTTTTTTTTTTTTTTTTTTTCCAAGCCTCCTCTCTCCTTTGCCAACGTGGCAAACAAATGACAAAAAACCCTCTGGGCTGGCTGGCGGCGGAAGAGAGTCAACAAAAGTTGGTTTGATGCGTTTTCTTGTTCCTCGTTCCCTACCAATTATCGCTCTGTCGGGTATGAAAACTTCAGTTTTCTTTCCTCATCACCGTCTTCTCTCTCTCTTCCTCATCCCGTTGCCTTGTTTTCCTCACTCAGATGCTCTACTAAAATGGAACTCACCTATCATTTTTTAATCAGTATCCCAGTTTCCTTTTCTTCTTCTTCCTAAGTTCCCGATCTCTCACATGAGCCCCACTTTTGAAACGGTAGGCCAGTGGATTATTCGATTTAGAGAAGAAAACGCGTAACCGTTTCTTTTTCGCGTTCCGTTCCGTCGTACAGGACATCTTGCCTGCCAGAAGTGGACCTTGTCGCCTCAGATCTTCGGTTGCAAACGTCGTCTAGCAATTCATTACGTCGTACAGCAACATCCTTGAGCCCCTCCTTCCTCCCCGAGCCAAGCCAGAGCTTCCTTGGTTGTTGTGCCATCGCTATCGCTGCTGTCTCGGCGTCCAAAAGTAACAGCTCGGATGGTCCTGGAACCCGTGTCCTTAAGATGGTCGAAAGCAAGGATGGTCGAAGCTCATCATCCTCGTCTCTCTTCTCCTCCCCTCTCTCTCTCGCCCCCCTTACAAGTTTTGATCTCTAAGTAGAGGGCGAATGGACCTCGACTCTATAACTCTAAACTGGCGGAAGCGCGAGGGACTCAGGAGGACCACTCGGTGGGCGAGGGGTGGCGGGGGAGGGTTTAGAAGAGGCAAAAACTTACTCCTACTCGTGCCACTCTGCTGTCTAATCTTTCTTCTTTCTTTTCTTCTGCTACTTGGCTGAGCACTCTCTACTACCAACTCTCTGCTTCTTCTGCTTCTGCTCTGTTCTTCTGATCCTCTGGGGGCTCTTCTGCCTGCTTCTGCCATTTTTTAAAGTATATCAGCCTACACGTCCCTCCTTCTTCTTCTTCCCGGACCTCTACCTTCTTTACCTTCCTCCATGGCTTCCTTTTGATTCTGGGTTTTGAAAAAAAAAAACCCCATCTGTAAAATGTGCACATTTCTTATTAATGAGGATTTTCAATTATGGCAAGTTAGAAATGGCAAGTGGGCGGGAAATATTGTTGGAAATTTATTTCTTGGAAATTTTGACCAAGAAGACCAGAAAGCATCGTGCATATGTTTGGTGGGTGAGAAAGAAAAACGCGGGGGGGTCCGACAACGGGGAGAATTATGCCGTTTGCTTTTTTATTTTTCGGATGAATTTGGGAACATCCGAACTTTTTTTTCTAATCACTTTAAATGGTTTAAAACTTTTTGATCGGATCACTTACTACCACAATGTTAAAACTTTTCACCATCAAGTTCTATGACACGACTTGAGCGACTGGCTCTAGAAAAAAAATTAGCACTAAGTAATTAACTAAAAGTTATGACATTCAAGTAAACTTTTGTGTGAAAATTTGGCTCTTAGAAGGTTAAAAAAGGTCATAAACTCAAATAAGCATTGTACAAAAATTATGAGGGCATTATCTATAACAAACTCCTGAAGAGCACTGACATAAAATGCTGAATATTAGAAGACTCTCGTGAGATTTGCCTTTGGAATCACGTACACGCACAGCTGTCCAATGAAAACTCTATTTGGGGGTGGCTGGCACGGGATGGAAGTACAACCCGGTGGGCAAAGCTATGTCGCGGATAACTCTTGGGAGAGTCCACCGGTGGGACATTCCGGGAGCTTGACATGCACGAAAACTATAACGGCTTCCCCTAGCTACTAGTCTAATCTCGTGGCTTGACTATGGAGGCAAAGGCCAAAGCAGTTGCGCTGTTGTTACAGAAATTCCCCCGTCCTCTTTTTCACGAAAATAGCAGTTTAAAAAGTGTTTGGTCGCGTAGATATAATTATTTCTCTAAAAAAACAAGAAATGTTCCCCAAATCGTTTAAACGATTCTATAGTTGATGACAAAACGGCTACGAGAGATGGCTAATAAATGCTCTTTATGTTAGTATGATAGAAACTGTCTTTGCATACACTTAAGCATTATGAGATACTGATACAAATTTTTATCGACTTCTGCGAACCACATCGATTTATCAAAAATTTTGTCCAAAATGGATGCAACAGGGAAAGCAAACGCAGCTGCCTATTTCGGCTAGAAATCAGGATGCCTTGTGTGGGGTGGCAGATTGACGGGTACGCGTGAAGAACCGACGTAAACGAGCGGTTGGTTAAATGAATCTTCCACGAGGTACATTGCCGCTTTTTACATACATTCTCCACAAGCCTGAGCCTTGCTTTTTGTGATCTGTCTTGTGACGCATGATATGTCGAAAATTTATCACTTCCTAAACGCACATCATCATGACTCGACCATAATTTGTCATCGAGTAATGTTAGTAACAAAATTCATAATTAATTTTGGCAATATGTTGGGTGATTTTGTTCAACTTGCTAACAGTGCAAGCATCGGGACCATGGGAGGTATTTATGTTTTTTATATAAGAATTTAAAATGAAATTAAATTCTAAGTGCAACAAAAATGTTGAGTAAACTTGTAAAACTCAAATTACAAGTTCGATTGGATATACGTAAAATTATGTTCTTATATGTTTAGATAAGAAAATACAAAAGTGACGAAAATGAGAAAGTAAAAGTCGAACTAAGGTGATCATGTAACAAGTTAAGAAATTTCGC
Organism: Psidium friedrichsthalianum; assembly: GCA_019149425.1. NCBI lineage: Eukaryota > Viridiplantae > Streptophyta > Magnoliopsida > Myrtales > Myrtaceae > Psidium > Psidium friedrichsthalianum. The sequence continues at coordinate 3,512 of JAGVVM010012579.1, forward strand.
GAAAGGAACAAAAACAAAAAACTGGGAGCAGATAAAGAAGGTCGAGCCCACTTTCGCACAGTAATTCGTCGCTCTCCTGGCCCTCCTCCCATACATCCAGAAATCCCCCTTTCATTTTGACTGATTGTACTTACTTTGTTACTTTAGGGAGTCTCATATGAAGCCTATAATAAGCTCATCTAATCTTTACTATAAATGTCCACCCAATTGCACCTGAGGCAAACCGTGCACCCCTCCATTCCCATAGCAAAATAAATATATCTTGCCGCTCGGCCATTTTTAACCCGAGTGCCTCATTTGCGTCTTGTCTATCCAACGCCACCATGGTGGTCGTATTACAACGTCGGCGGTGCGTAGCCAAGTCGAGCTTTTATTTTTCAGGAGCTATTATTTGATGCCGTGAAGATGTGTCTTCACACATAACTTTCACGCGACGGTGCTGGCTTATTCTGCTTATTGTAGCCACGCCAGCTGTATAGGCCGCGTTTGTTTCAGTTACTGTTCCGATCGCAAAGTTGACGGAAAAGGATGCACCTTGTTAAAACTACACAGCAAAGTCGATGGAAAAGGATGCATGCTGTTGGCGTCCAATTCTTGGACTTTTCACTTCTCGTTCAAGAAGTCGACACCATCACCAGACTCGCCGCTGTCATATGATGAACATATTGAAATCTCATCCTAAATGGAAGCTCGGAGCCAACACCGCACCCCCACGCCTAATCCACCATGCCAAATGTTCGGCGTTTTTTTGAATCTACTCTAAGGGGATGTTAGACATCTTTAGAATGTTATGTGATTTTAGATATTCCTTGTCCCTTGAGGTTGTATTAATTTTGTTACTTTATATAGTCTCATATAAAGCCTATAATATAGAATATTACATTTTCCTGTCCTTGCAATTCTCAACTCGTGTGTGAGAAAACAAAGATTACACGATTCTGGACAAAAAAAGATGGAAAACAGAAAATAAGATTGCAGCAATGGTCGCTTTTGAATGACCGATGAAATCAGCAACAGGAAGAATCGAAATCGAATCCTTCAACCAACAACTTCTAAGGGTTTCATCCAGGCAGACTTCCACAAACATCTGGTTCACCGATTATAGTCATTTGCAATATAGCATAACTTCTCCCATTTATGTGCTTGACATTAAGCGTTTCAACCCTTGGAGTTGTCCCATTCTTTTCGGGAGCTGCGACTAGAAGAATGAAATTGACAAGTTAGAAGATTTTTTTTTTTTGGTCGGAGACAAGTTAGAAGATAGAGCATGTGGAAATGTTGGTGCGTGTGAAAGACCCGCGGGGTTCCAAAAAAAAAAAAAAAAAAAAAAAGTCCTCGCGTGATATATAATTCCGACACAGAACTATGGAGTTTGACTGGACATAGAATGCTCAAATTATTAAAATAAAAAATGAAATAAATGATCTTGAACTTTGGCTCAATATCTAATGTGATTCTTATATTTTTTTTATTTATTTAATGTGGTTCCGAACTTTAGCTTAATATACAATATCATTTCTGAACTTTTAAATTATTCAATATGGACTTTGGATTTTTGGTACATGTTCAATTAGCCCCTAAACAATATCAAAATGTTCAATATTGTCCATGAATTTGAATAAAAGGAAGGACAAATATGAACATTGTTATATAACTCAAGGACTAAATTTACATGTGCTAAAAGTTTTAGAGATCACGTTGAATAAATTAAAAATTCAGGAATGGTATTGCATATTGAGATAAAGTTTAGGGATTAAATTGAACAAATAAAAAATTCAATGACGACATTACATATTGATCAAACTTTCAAGATCATTTGTATCATTATCTTTATTAAAAGCCATGAAAGCGATGTGGTGGATGACTTTCGAAAGAGCCCCAATGGACGAATCCCGAGCTTGACATGCACGAAATTGACACGGCTTCCCCTAGCTACTAGTCTATCTCGTGGCTTGACCATGAGGCAAAAGAAAAGCGGTCGCCCTGTTTGTTGTACAGATAATTTCCCCCTTCTTTGTTTTCATTTGCGTGAAAATAGTATGTGAAAAAGCGTTTGGTCTTATGTTTTTTTTTTTTTTGATATCGAAGTGTCCGACCAAGCGTTTGATCTTATGTTGAACGTCATACCCATCAACAATTTAAGAACATATTCAACAATAAATATAGAAACTTGTTTCAGTAAGACAATCTGAATAACTTGCTTTATATGGTCTTAGTGAAAATAAGTCCATTTGTTCATACCATTAGATATTTTGATCCTTACTTAAGCAACAAGTTTTCCCAAGGTCTGCTATCGTTAATAGATCTCAAAATTTTTTTTTTTTCTCTGAAATGCTTAATTGCGCAAATAATTATATATCATTTGAGTAGTGATGTGTTGAGTTATTACTTAACGAAGAAGAATTAACAAATGGGAGGGTGGGATGCCATTTCAAGGAAGCCACCAATTTTTATTTATTAGTAAGCCTATCCTACACGTTGTCGGCTTGTCAATAGGACCACTATGTCGATATTATCCCCCTACTTTTCTCAGCCATTTGGCTTGTTGAACGGTCAAATTTATCAAAAATTTAACATAAATACATTAGAAAACAAAGAATCATGTGTCAATCAGCCAATCGGAACAACCATTGATGTACGGTCTACAAGAAAAATCAGTCCATATGTTCACACATATGAGATATCTTGATCCATCCCTAAGCCATCATTTTCCAAAATTAAAATATTAAACTTTGTTGACCCTGGCCTAAAAAATTCATGCAGCTCTATCCTCTAGTATAAGAAATAAATCAACGCGGATATCGAACAGTAACAAACTATTAAGACCCATGCACCAATTCCAGAAAATAACCCAAGCAAACAATCTACATGGCCAAACCAAATCATAAAAGAACATAATCAGAAGAAAAAAACCAAAGAATTTGTTTATCGAAGTTCACTTAAACTTGGCCTACGTCTCTGCGCAAAGGTACTATATGAATCCACTAGTTTTTGAGAAGGTAGGAATACAATTGATGATCTTCTCTCACAAGATCAGGGCACGAAGAGATTGAGAACACTCATCAAAGCCGTCACAACCTCTCTTTTCTTTTTTCTCTCTATTCGCTACGTTGCACTTCTTTTCTGCTATTGTTTCTATTGATGGCTACCACTCTACATCCTAATATAAGGGCATAGCTTTTAACCTAGGAGCAAAAAGGAGAAAAAGACAAAAAAAAAAAAAAATTGGCTTCGCCGTCAATAATTTCTCATTTGAAGATAAATATATGTGATGCACTAAGCAATTTCGAATCCATCCTATCCAAAACTAATAACTAAAACTTGTGCATCTGCGATACTCCTCATTAATTAACATGAAGCAATATCAATGGTAGCAGTACAGAAAAAATGTTTTTTTCTATCTATACCTTGGTGAACATGTCAATTGGATCTTCGAGCCATCAATCTTCTGTAACTTGAACTCATTGTCTTCAAGTGTGACATGATGAAGTGATAACACTTCTTATATGTCTAGCCCTTGAGTGATAAGATGTATTCTTTGCTTAGTGTACTACACCTTAACTATCACTCCACAGTGTGCTCATTGGTTGCTTTCGATGTAGCTCCTCCAGGTAATCTTGTAACTACATGATTTCCTTAGAGGTTTCCGTGATCGCCATGCACTCTGCTTTTGTCGTCGATAGAACCACTACTTTCTGTAGTTGAGGTACCCAAATCATTGTTGTATCTGCAACTATAAAGACATATCTAGTGGTACTCTTATCACTATCTCGATCACTTGGGTGATTTGCATCTACATAACTCTGCAGTTCTAGAGATTGTAATCTATAACAAAGAGAGTAATTTGATGTACTTCCTAAATATCTTAATATCCATTTTACTACATTCCAATGCTCTATGCTCGGGTTTTGCAAATATCGACTCACAACTCCCACTGTTTGTGCAATGTTAGGTCTCGTGATCACCATGGCATACATCAAACTTCCCACTGCTGATGTATACGACACTGCCACCATCTTATCTTTCAAAGCTTGAGTATTTGGATACATATCCTTGGAAAGTTTGAAGTGACCCAACTAGAGGAGTCGTAACTAGCTTTGCCTTATCCATGTTGAGTCTCTTAAACACCTTTTTCTCATAGCCTTCCTGCCAACAGCCATAATTTCTTATTTTTCTGCCCTGATGATTTTCATGCCTAAGATCTTCTTGGCCTCTCCCAAGTCTTTCATAGCAAACTGCGATGCTAACATCTTCTTTACTTCTGCGATTCTTTTTATATTAGAACTAGCCATTAGTGTGTCATCAATATGTAAATGATATACACAATATCACCATCGTTATACTTGTGAAAATAAACACAATAATTAGCCTCATAGTGTAAATCCTTTTTGTTCCATAAAGCCATCAAACTTTAAGTACCATTGTCGCGGAGGTTGCTTCAAGCCATGCAAGCTTTCTTCAAGCGTTACACCATGTGTTTTTTTACCTTGACCTTCAAAACTTCTAAGTTGCGCCATGTATAGCTCTTTATTTAGATCATCATGCGAAAATACTGTTTTTACATCTAACTGCTCGATATAAAGATCCTCCACTGTAACTATACTCAGTAAACTCTGATTGATGTCATCTTCACTGTTGGTGAAATATCTCGGAGCAGTCGATACCTTCCTTTTGAGAAATCCTTTTACTACAAGTCTCGCCTTGTATTTGATACTATCATTAGCTTCATTTTTGATCTTGTACACCTACTTGTTTAACAAAGCCTTTTTACCAGTGGGTAGCTCAATCAACTCTCAAGACTGTTTTGATGTAACGAACTCATCTCGTTCTTTCATAGTACGCTCCGTACATCTGAGATGTGTCTTTCTTTGCCTCACCATAAATCTCCGGTTCTCCCGAATCTGTATATAAGACATGGCTCAAAAAAATATTAGATAATGGATAAAAAAATTATCTTTGGCTTTCTCACATATGTAGATCTCCTCAAAACAAATACTTCAAGGTCGTTAGTCTGTTTCAAATCACTACATTCTTCTTGAATTGCCTGCTTATTAATAATGTGTTCATCTTGAACCTCCCATTCAGGTGCACTCTAATCTATTAGAATCATCTTCATAGGAATTTCTTTGGCTTTCTCACATATGTAGATCTCCTCAAAACAAATACTGCAAGGTCGTAGTCTGTTCGAATCACTGCATTCGTCTTGAATTGCCTGCTTTATTAATAATGTGTTGAACCTCCCCATTCAGGTGCACTCTAATCTATTAGAATCATCTTCATAGGAATTCTGTCCAGCTCAACATATTCCGGTTCTACTGCTGTCTCATGCTCTGTCTGATGATTTTTGTACATCTTTTCTCATCGAACACTACATTTCGAATGCAAAATGATTTTGTTATTCTCATAATTCTAAAGTTTATATCCATATTTTTTTTTTGGGTAAGGAAGTTTTATATCCATATTTATCGCCGCCATGTCTAATAAAGACCACTTCTGACTAACATCAAGCTCCTTACTATCCTCTCTTGTCAATTAAAGATATGCAATACAACCAAAAGCATCAAAATATGAATATTTGACTTTTTTACCTGACATTGCTCTTCCGATATTCCTCCATCTAGCTCACTAGATGGATCCTGTTAATCAATATATAGCTGCATCAACTGTAGCCACCCATAAGTGTAGTTGGAGATCTGCATATAGTCTCATACATCTTGCTCTCTCCAAAAATAGCCCTGTTTCATCCTCTCAGCTACATCGTTCCTCTTGGGAGGAGTTCTAGAAACAATCTTCACACCGTATATGCCTTCCTGGCTCAAATATTCTGCAAATTCTTTGCTCGTGTATTCACCACCATTATCAAACTTTAGAGCTTTAATTTGATAGCCTATTTCTTTTTCTACCATGGTCTTCTATATTTTAGACATCCCAAATACTTCTGATTTTTCTCTAAGAGAATAAACCCAAGTCTTTCTTGTCGCATCATCAATAAAAGTGACAAAATATCTTTTACCACCATGAGAGAGTTCCTGAGCCGGTCCCCAAATATCAGTATGAACCAACTCTAACTTTTCACTCTTTACTTTGTCACCCATTCAATTGGAAACTAAATGTTGGGTGTATGCCCTAAAGCAACCATGTAATGTTACGTAATTGGGCATTTTATCGTACTTTCAATCTAATCAATGGCAAAAAACGTGTTCAGTCATTTGTCCAATTGCTTTAATGAATGAGTCCATAGATTAGTCGCAACAGAACCTATTCTTAAAAAGTTGAGAATATGTATGAGAGTTTTATAGTTAAACTAAATCTTTAATCTATTTCTGATCGATAGATCATTGAGTGGACATTGATGATACTATTGAGATCGGTGTGTTCTAAACTCATCATTGAGTATTGGATACTAAGGGATGATGAGTCACAAGTCATTGATATTAGATGCTCGAAGTTAAAACATGGTGCTGTATTTGACGAGTTCACTAACGTAACATGCTTGAATGATTAGTGAACATGGAAGTTTT
>JAGVVM010012581.1:0-10377 GCA_019149425.1 Psidium friedrichsthalianum
TCAAAAGGTTAAATCTATTGATTGTGGATTGTGAATTTCATCCAGTGGAATCATAAAATCTGGTATTATGTTTGAGATTGGTATTCTATGACAGATGTAAATTAATTGTAATTATTGTGTTTTTTTTATTGTTAGGTAATAACTAATGATAAAGATACTTCAAATTCAAGTAACCTTGATATTTCTAGACATGAGATATTCCAACATGTTAATTTTGTTTTGTCAAATAAGTACCCATTTGACTGCAAGGACACAAGGGTCGTGTACATAGTACTGTAATTGCACTCCCTTTCGCAGAATTTAGTATAAGACAATCAAACCATCCATTAAGCTGATGCAGCCAACAATATCATGCAAACGACTACCAAGTGTCTGTGGAAGATCGACTTTGAAACTCAAATAGGATCAGGATTCTTCTTGAAGTTTAATCACCAAAATTATCAACTAGGATTTGAGTATTATTAGGATTTTACGAAGTCCCTTTATTTTTTTTTTGAAGTTTGAGTAGTAGGACTAGGTTCTTATGTATACTCCAATTATCTTACTTGTTTAGAGGCTTCCTATTTCTACTAGGGGTAGAACTTTAGAGACTCTACAAATATAGCTGTAATTTTACTTTGCAATAGAGTTGATATTTTATTGAACTTGGCAAGTGTTTTGCTTTGCAGATTATGTGATGCAATAGACTCATCTGCAGAAATCTTAGGTATGATGCTTAGGCAGTTTTGTGCGTGATGCCTAATTATATAATGTTTATTGTGGGACTCATCATCCTACATCAAAGCCATGAAATGTTTTTGACCCTACGTTGTTTGAGGCATGAGTTAAAATGCTCATTTTCATCAAAATTAATAGCTTCCTTTGATTATTAGTGACATATGTTCAGTTTAGTCAAATAAGGAAGGTAATTATTTAGGTGACTGTTAAATGAAAGGAATTGTATGTGCCTCAATTATGCTTGTGGGTGAAAAGTTTGTTAATAACTGGTAATGTTGTTATTAAGCTATAGTTGCTTGGTCATGAGTAGAATGGCTAAGAACTTGGCTGAGGCTGCTGCAATTATGTTTCTTTGAGATTTCTACCAGTTTATTACTGATCTTCCACTTCATGGGTTTATACTTTGCTGAGAAGAGAGATTGCCCGTACATAATGAATGTTACAAGTGATAATTCTTTTAGCTTGCATTGTTACAAGTGATTAGCAGAATAACCTTCTTTATATTGTAAGATGAAGTAATTAATGCATTGAATTTTTAACCTTTCACTCAATTCTTTATACAAACCTTTTAACTAGAGGTTCATTCAATGTCTGAAGAGCTTAGTTTTATTGAGTAACTAAAAAAAAAATGCATTAAATGGTATCTACACAGATGGATTCACTATTGAACATACAATTGTTGAACATCTTGTATTCTAAGTAGGATCGATAAGTGATAAGTGACACAACATGACTCACCAACAAATTCTTCCAATTAAAAAAAAATTAAGCCCTGCACTTAGTCATGGCCACAGGCCTATTTGAGCCCGGAACCGGCTCAGGTCAAAACTGGAACTGGCCCGTTGACCGGTCCCATGGTTCCAATCAGAATCGGCCCATGGCATTTGGGCGTGGTTCCGGTTTTCTTCAAACCATGAACTGGGCCCAAAACCGGAGGTTTGGATCGGTTCCAAATCGTGAATTTAAAATAAAAAAAGAGTTGTCAATAATTTGAACGGTAGTACCCTACCCTATTCATGAGCTCTGTAATCTGTCATCACTCTTTCTCTCCTTTCACTCCTTCCCTTTTCAGCCATAGACGATGACTATCCCCCTTTCCCTCTCTCTCTTGCTTTGTCTTCCTCTCTCTCTTACTTTCTATCTTCTTTCTCCTCCTTTTTCTCTCTCTCCTTCCTTTCTTCCCGGATGCCCCTGTTGCATTTTCTTCCTCCTCTTCATTTGGCTGACGCCGCCACACTAGCCATGTGCATCGCACGGTAGGTTAGACAAAACACGCCCCACCCTTCTCTCTTTACTTTTGAAAAATATCTCGCACACTGAGCCAAGTGGGGCCCAAAGCAGATTTTTGAAAATCCGCCTTATTCTCTATCCTATTAATTAAAAAAATTGAGCTCTATATTGACCATGTGCATTGCCCGGTAGACTAGACAGAACACGCTCCCCCCTTACTTTTTGGAAAAACCTATCGCTTGCTCAGCCGGTGGGCCCTTCCTGTCGGAGATGCACAGCAGCTTTTGTAGAGATCGTACAGATTATTCGATGGACGGTCGTTGAAATTGTAATTTTTTTATAATATTATTCTAACTGGGTTCCAGCTAGATAAATTAATGGCTGGTGAACTTTTGTTTTATGCGACTTTTTTTTATGGGGAGATTTTTACTTTCAGTGGGAAGATGGGATGGGGATGGATTTACATGCAGGCAAATCTTACGTCATTGATGACGTCTTTCTCTTCATTAGAAGAAGACGTCTTCACTCATGCTACCATCTGTCCTTGGTTTCTTTATGGTTTGCATTTATAATTGTTGATTTTCGTAAAAAAAATCAAACTGAAGATTGAAAATAATGAACTTCCCTTATTTGAATATTAAGCGTGCTACAGATAATTATTAACAAAATCCAATCTGACAGATATGTTTTTGTCATTCTTGTTTGGGTCGAATATGTTTTTGTCATTAGCACCAGGAGCATGTGAATATTGCTCGTTAGTTTTCTTTTTTTTCTTACAAAAAGTGGCATAAATTTATTTTAATCAAGGGTTAGAAATTCTCCAGAAAGATGTTAAAGATTTTCACGATTAAAAGGTTCCTTCGGGGGAGGCCTAATTCCTGAAAATCCCTCACACTTTAGGGCCAATCTTAATTCTGCCTGATTTTTTTCATCTCGAAGAAAGCCTCAACTTTAGATCCAGTCCTAATTCTATCCTCAGTTGTTTTTTGTGCAAACAAAATCTCAAGTATGGAGATATTAGAAGATGAGACGCACTCTCCGTTTTGATCTATAAGACTTTCACAAACAAATCTAACATTGGAGAGAGGATCTTTCAGATCAAGCTAGACAGATAATATTTGTACATTTCTAAAAATTATTCCTCTTGACCTCTCCATTGAGTCCACGCGTTGTTGTGTGGGAATAAATTCAATTTTCCAAGGAAATATGACAAAAATAATGATGAAATATGCTAAAAATACATGGTGCAACTGGTCTCAAAAAATACCGTGTGACTATACTGATCACTTACAAGTAGATTTAACTTGATTTTTGTTGTTGTTGTTAAATTATAGTTTCGAGGGCATAAAAAATTGAGCAATTACTTATTTAATGAGGGTCATGAATAATTATTCTAATTTATTATGTGTCAATGCGTTGAATATTGTCTAAGAAGAAGCTCATAAAATATATGAGAAATCCATCCATCTAGATCAGTTCGTTCATCCAATTCACTAGCAAAAAAAAAAAAAATATGAATGAAATTTATATACACACTCAATATATTTGAAATCAAATGCTTTATTTTCAAAATAATAGTAATCCGAAAGAATATGCCGTAGGCGATTACGGTGTGTGCCGGTTCGTTCGATTAGATGAATCAAACCAATAAAGAAATACATATATAATAAAGCAAAAGTAAAAACAAAAGCAAAGCAAATGCAGAAAGGCATTTTGATTTATTTCTGAGATTTGAAGGAGAAATTATTGAGTTACCAAATTATATGTAGCCTGACAAGGTTCACTTTTTGGTGCGATTGTGGTTGTCAGCTGGTTGAAGCCTGGTTCCATTATATAAATCAAACCACGAGAGAATGGGCAACAACAAGGCATTTCCTGTTTACTGAGAGAGGCATTCTGGTTTTTTTCTCTGCTAGACTTGAAAGCGATAATCAAGGGCAGATCCGAGCAAAGACGAAATGCGTCGTCCCATGTTTGGGCATTCTTTGGCCGAGCTCGTGGCACTGATCCTTCTCCCTGGCCTGGCGTTCTATTTTCTCATAAGAAGAAAGCTAGTGCGCGTAGAAATGAAGAAGATGCTGATACTGGCGCACCCGGTTCGTTGATTGCACCGGCGGAAGCTAATTCTGGTGGATCTAGTTCGTCTCCGATGGAAACTGATAATGTTGCATCTAGTTCGTCTTCGACAGAAACTAACAACGGTGCATCAAGTTCGTTGAACGAGTTGACTGGAAATTGCTACGAGGTGTTCTTGAGCTTCAGAGGCCCAGATACTCGGCATGGCTTCACGGATCACCTCTACCATGGGCTCCTTCGTGTCGGAATTAATGCTTCAGAGACGATGACGAGCTCTGTCAAGGCGAGGAAATCAGACTGAAGCTTATGGAAGCCATCACGAACAGTAAGATCCTGATCCCTATTTTCTCCGAGAGTTATGGTACAAGCAGTTGGTGCTTGGATGAACTGGTTGAGATAATGGAGCGCAAGAAAAATAACGACCAGATAGTGTTGCCTATATTCTACAAAGTGAAACCATTTGACGTGGGACATCAGATCGGGAGTTTTGGAAGATTATTTCACGAGCGTGAGGGCGTTTGCTTGAGAGGTGTTCTCAAGACCTGACGAATTTGGAGAAATGGAAGAAAGCACTCTGTGAAGTCAGCACCGTGAAAGGATACGAAGCTCATGGGTAAAATTTCTCACCAAGACTCTACGATGCATGATTTCTACAAGTAATTTTTTTTCCAGCTTTTTGCTTTAATGATATTGATCAATCTAATGATAGAATTTATTGTAGTGACCCATTCGCTTGAATTATAAGATTTTTTGAATGAATTTTTACTTTTATGTCCAAAGAATTTGTTGCATCGTGCCATCTTTCTTTCATCTTTATAGTGTATGCTACATTAATCTTCATCACAACTTTTCAATCTATCAAAATTATTTTACGAAAGAAATGTTTCATTGGTTACGCATGATGATGGTTAATATGAAAAGGGAAAAAATATTCTATGTTTGTTTCAGAATTTTCAATGCATTTTCTGTCTTCAACAAGCAATTTCTATCTCATACCCCGGCATATATTGAACCAATGTTCTTATCTTGGGTAAAAATTATTCTTCTACTTCCCTATAAAATTGATGTTAGATGAATTGAAGGGTGGGTTTGGTTTAGTATTCCCAATGAGCTTTTAGTCCTCAAAGCCCCTTGGCAAAATGCTGGCCTTGAAAATGCTGAAAGCCCAATGCTGGTAGGGACCAGCATTGGGCTTTCAGCATTTTCAGGCCAGCATTTTGCCAGGGGCTTTGAGGACTAAAGCTCATTGGGAATACTAAACCAAACCCACCCTTCAATTCATCTAACATCAATTTTATAGGGAAGTAGAAGAATAATTTTTACCCAAGATAAGAACATTGGTTCAATATATGCCGGGGTATGAGATAGAAATTGCTTGTTGAAGACAGAAAATGCATTGAAAATTTCTGAAACAAACATAGAATATTTTTTCCCTTTTCATATTAACCATCATCATGCGTACCAATGAAACATTTCTTTCGTAAAATAATTTTGATAGATTGAAAAGTTTGTGATGAAGATTAATGTAGCATACACTATAAAGATGAAAGAAAGATGGCACGATGCAACAAATTCTTTGGACATAAAGTAAAAATTCATTCAAAAAATCTTATAATTCAAGCGAATGGGTCACTACAATAAATTCTATCATTAGATTGATCAATATCATTAAAGCAAAAAGCTGGAAAAAAATTACTTGTAGAAATCATGCATCGTAGAGTCTTGGTGAGAAATTTTACCCATGAGCTTCGTATCCTTTCACGGTGCTGACTTCACAGAGTGCTTTCTTCCATTTCTCCAAATTCGTCAGGTCTTGAGAACACCTCTCAAGCAAACGCCCCTCACGCTCGTGAAATAATCTTCCAAAACTCCCGATCTGATGTCCCCGTCAATGGTTTCACTTTGTAGAATATAGGCAACACTATCTGGTCGTTATTTTTCTTGCGCTCCATTATCTCAACCAGTTCATCCAAGCACCAACTGCTTGTACCATAACTCTCGAGAAAATAGGGATCAGGATCTTACTGTTCGTGATGGCTTCCATAAGCTTCAGTCTGATTTCCTCGCCTTGACAGAGCTCGTCATCGTCTCTGAAAGCATTATTCCGACACGAAGGAGCCCATGGTAGAGGTGATCCGTGAAGCCATGCCGAGTATCTGGGCCTCTGAAGCTCAAGAACACCTCGTAGCAATTTCCAGTCAACTCGTTCAACGAACTTGATGCACCGTTGTTAGTTTCTGTCGAAGACGAACTAGATGCAACATTATCAGTTTCCATCGGAGACGAACTAGATCCACCAGAATTAGCTTCCGCCGGTGCAATCAACGAACCGGGTGCGCCAGTATCAGCATCTTCTTCATTTCTACGCGCACTAGCTTTCTTCTTATTGAGAAAATAGAACGCCAGGCCAGGGAGAAGGATCAGTGCCACGAGCTCGGCAAAGAATGCCAAACATGGGACGACGCATTTCGTCTTTGCTCGGATCTGCCCTTGATTATCGCTTTCAAGTCTAGCAGAGAAAAAAACCAGAATGCCTCTCTCAGTAAACAGGAAATGCCTTGTTGTTGCCCATTCTCTCGTGGTTTGATTTATATAATGGAACCAGGCTTCAACCAGCTGACAACCACAATCGCACCAAAAGTGAACCTTGTCAGGCTACATATAATTTGGTAACTCAATAATTTCTCCTTCAAATCTCAGAAATAAATCAAAATGCCTTTCTGCATTGCTTTTGCTTTTGTTTTTACTTTTGCTTTATTATATATGTATTTCTTTATTGGTTTGATTCATCTAATCGAACGAACCGGCACACACCGTAATCGCCTACGGCATATTCTTTCGGATTACTATTATTTTGAAAATAAAGCATTTGATTTCAAATATATTGAGTGTGTATATAAATTTCATTCATATTTTTTTTTTTTTTGCTAGTGAATTGGATGAACGAACTGATCTAGATGGATGGATTTCTCATATATATTTTATGAGCTTCTTCTTAGACAATATTCAACGCATTGACACATAATAAATTAGAATAATTATTCATGACCCTCATTAAATAAGTATTGCTCAATTTTTTATGCCCTCGAAACTATAATTTAACAACAACAACAAATCAAGTTAAATCTACTTGTAAGTGATCAGTATAGTCACACGGTATTTTTTGAGACCAGTGCACCATGTATTTTTAGCATATTTCATCATTATTTTTGTCATATTTCCTTGGAAAATTGAATTTATTCCCACACAACAACGCGTGGACTCAATGGAGAGGTCAAGAGGAATAATTTTTAGAAATGTACAAATATTTCTGTCTAGCTTGATCTGAAAGATCCTCTCTCCAATGTTTAGATTTGTTTGTGAAAGTCTCTATAGATCAAAACGGAGAGTGCGTCTCATCTTCTAATATCTCCATACTTTGAGATTTTGTTTGCACAAAAAACAACTGAGGATAGAATTAGGACTGGATCTAAGTTGAGGCTTTTCTTCGAGATGAAAAAATCAGGCAGAATTAAGATTGGCCCTAAAGTGTGAGGGATTTTCAGGAATTAGGCCTCCCCCGAAGGAACCTTTTTAATCGTGAAAATCTTTAACATCTTTCTGGAGAATTTCTAACCCTTGATTAAAATAAATTTATGCCACTTTTTGTAAGAAAAAAAGAAAACTAACGAGCAATATTCACATGCTCCTGGTGCTAATGACAAAAACATATTCGACCCAAACAAGAATGACAAAACATATCTGTCAGATTGGATTTTGTTAATAATTATCTGTAGCACGCTTAATATTCAAATAAGGGAAGTTCATTATTTTCAATCTTCAGTTTGATTTTTTTACGAAAATCAACAATTATAAATGCAAACCATAAAGAAACCAAGGACAGATGGTAGCATGAGTGAAGACGTCTTCTTCTAATGAAGAGAAAGACGTCATCAATGACGTAAGATTTGCCTGCATGTAATCCATCCCCATCCCATCTTCCCACTGAAAGTAAAATCTCCCCATAAAAAAAAGTCGCATAAAACAAAAGTTCACCAGCCATTAATTTATCTAGCTGGAACCCAGTTAGAATAATATTATAAAAAAATTACAATTTCAACGACCGTCCATCGAATAATCTGTACGATCTCTACAAAAGCTGCTGTGCATCTCCGACAGGAAGGGCCCACCGCTGAGCAAGCGATAGGTTTTTCAAAAAGTAAGGGGGAGCGTGTTCTGTCTAGTCTACCGGGCAATGCACATGGTCAATATAGAGCTCATTTTTTTTAATTAATAGGATAGAGAATAAGGCGGATTTTCAAATCTGCTTTGGGCCCCACTTGGCTCAGTGTGCGAGATATTTTTTCAAAAGTAAAGAGAGAAGGGTGGGGCGTGTTTTGTCTAACCTACCGTGCGATGCACATGGCTAGTGTGGCGGCGTCAGCCAAATGAAGAGGAGGAAGAAAATGCAACAGGGGCATCCGGGAAGAAAGGAAGGAGAGAGAGAAAAAGGAGGAGAAAGAAGATAGAAAGTAAGAGAGAGAGGAAGACAAAGCAAGAGAGAGAGGGAAAGGGGGATAGTCATCGTCTATGGCTGAAAAGGGAAGGAGTGAAAGGAGAGAAAGAGTGATGACAGATTACAGAGCTCATGAATAGGGTAGGGTACTACCGTTCAAATTATTGACAACTCTTTTTTTTATTTTAAATTCACGATTTGGAACCGATCCAACCTCCGGTTTTGGGCCCAGTTCATGGTTTGAAGAAACCGGAACCACGCCCAAATGCCATGGGCCGATTCTGATTTGGAACCATGGGACCGGTCAACGGGCCAGTTCCAGTTTTGACCTGAGCCGGTTTCCGGGCTCAAATAGGCCTGTGGCCATGACTAAGTGCAGGGCTTAATTTTTTTTTAATTGGAAGAATTTGTTGGTGAGTCATGTTGTGTCACTTATCACTTATCGATCCTACTTAGAATACAAGATGTTCAACAATTTGTATGTTCAATAGTGAATCCATCTGTGTAGATACCATTTAATGCATTTTTTTTTTAGTTACTCAATAAAACTAGCTCTTCAGACATTGAATGAACCTCTAGTTAAAAGGTTTGTATAAAGAATTGAGTGAAAGGTTAAAATTCATGCATTAATTACTTCATCTTACAATATAAAGAAGGTTATTCTGCTAATCACTTGTAACATGCAAGCTAAAAGAATTATCACTTGTAACATTCATTATGTACGGGCAATCTCTCTTCTCAGCAAAGTATAACCCATGAAGTGGAAGATCAGTAATAAACTGGTAGAAATCTCAAAGAAACATAATTGCAGCAGCCTCAGCCAAGTTCTTAGCCATTCTACTCATGACCAAGCAACTATAGCTTAATAACAACATTACCAGTTATTAACAACTTTTCCACCCACAAGCATAATTGAGGCACATACAATTCCTTTCATTTAACAGTCACTAAATAATTACCTTCCTTATTTGACTAAACTGAACATATGTCACTATAATCAAAGGAAGCTATTAATTTTGATGAAAATGAGCATTTTAACTCATGCCTCAAACAACGTAGGGTCAAAAACATTTCATGGCTTTGATGTAGGATGATGAGTCCCACAATAAACATTATATAATTAGGCATCACGCACAAAACTGCCTAAGCATCATACCTAAGATTTCTGCAGATGAGTCTATTGCATCACATAATCTGCAAAGCAAACACTTGCCAAGTTCAATAAAATATCAACTCTATTGCAAAGTAAAATTACAGCTATATTTGTAGAGTCTCTAAAGTTCTACCCCTAGTAGAAATAGGAAGCCTCTAAACAAGTAAGATAATTGGAGTATACATAAGAACCTAGTCCTACTACTCAAACTTCAAAAAAAAAATAAAGGGACTTCGTAAATCCTAATAATACTCAAATCCTAGTTGATAATTTTGGTGATTAAACTTCAAGAAGAATCCTGATCCTATTTGAGTTTCAAAGTCGATCTTCCACAGACACTTGGTAGTCGTTTTGCATGATATTGTTGGCTGCATCAGCTTAATGGATGGTTTGATTGTCTTATACTAAATTCTGCGAAAGGGAGTGCAATTACAGTACTATGTACACGACCTCTGTGTCCTTGCAGTCAAATGGTACTTATTTGACAAAACAAAATTAACATGTTGGAATATCTCATGTCTAGAATATCAAGGTTACTTGAATTTGAAGTATCTTTATCATTAGTTATTACCTAACAATAAAAAAAACACAATAATTTACAATTAATTTACATCTGTCATAGAATACCAATCTCAAACATAATACCAGATTTTATGATTCCACTGGATGAAATTCACAATCCACAATCAATAGATTTACCTTTTGA
>JAGVVM010012582.1:0-12511 GCA_019149425.1 Psidium friedrichsthalianum
TGCCTGTATTTCAAGAAAACATGATCCCAACAGTTCTTTTATAGAGAGAAGCACAAGCATAATGATATGAAAGTTCATGATATTTGTTGTGCCTTTTCTTGCCACAGAATGACTCTACTGCTTGGACCTCCAGGATGTGGGAAAACTTCCTTTCTAAAGGCTCTTTCAGGGATTCTAAGCAAATCGCTTGAGGTTTCATGCTTGCTCTATGCTCAAGAACTTCTATGTCAAACTGCACTAGCCTTAACGGCAATACCAACACACCGCATGTGTGGCTTACAAATAACATGTAAACTGAAACTGAATGAAGCTCAAGAGAACACATGTTCATACAAATTCCTCTTCATTTGAACAATTAACAGTATCCTCGAAGACGTGGACTCAGCGAGTTTTCATTTAAGTCAACACCGAAGCACCTTGTGCTGTTCTATTTGACAAAAGTGCTTGAAGGGTGCTGAGAAGTGAGATAATATTACGCGTGTTGCTTCTTTGCATTTTATAGCAAATTGAAACAGAACAATTTTGTAATCTATGGGTAGCTAAAGACATAGAACTTGAAGTTCACAGTAAGCTAAATTAGAAACGGTCAAAACATCCTGGAGCTCTTATTTGTCTGTCTTTGAGTTTGATATTCTCACCTGTTCCCTCTATCATCTGATAGGTCACCGGAACAATTTCGTATAATGGCCACAAGCTTGACGAGTTCATCCCCCAAAAAACATCTGCTTACATAAGCCAATATGATCTGCATATTCCAGAAATGACTGTGAGGGAAACATTGGACTTCTCAGCCCGTTGCCAAGGTGTTGGAAGCAGAGAAGGTATGTACATATCCTTCAAAGTGAGTGTAGGTAGATCTGTCACTAGGAACTATGTTAAACAACCATCTTTTGTTTTTTCTGGTTGCAAAGATATCATGATGGAGATCAACAGAAGGGAGAAGGAGGCAGGAATCGTTCCAGATCCCGATATAGATACTTATATGAAGGTGCGTTTAGTGACATTCTCCAACTTTTTCTCCCAAGCAACTTCAAGATACAATTTGAGTCTCCTGTTTTGTAGCTGGAAAAAAAGCGAAATTCAATCTCAGTATTGAATCATTCCTAGAGGCTGAGGAGTTGCAGTACCATAGTTTGGTTGTTTTGTTGGAAGACAAATTTGTGAATTCTGCACCGTACCATATTAAAGGGGTATAAACTGAGTTTTAACGTATAATTTCAACTGTTGAGTGGTGGGTAAAAGTGAGTTGCTGTGCACTTATTATTATTATTATTATTATTATTATTATTATTATTATTATTATTATTATTATTTTGGGAGGGGCGGGGGTCAGGGAAACAATATTTGATAACTGGGATGGCCGGGATGTAACATCAGCATTAATTGGTTTGGTTCTTAGCCTAGTTAGTAGAAGTTCTACTTTGGGTATAATGCAACCAGTGTGGTTAGTAGTTACAGATTCTTCGAAACATAATAAGTTAAAACCATGCCATTAGCTTATGGTTAATGAAATAGTGCGTGTGGCATAGGCAGAAATAGAAAAAAAGGGTTTAAGTCCCCTTACAACTAGTTCAAACGAACCCATGTTTGGTCCCCATCCGTCTTAGGCTCACGTCTCACTTGATCCATTGGATTAATGGGGGCCTTTAATTTGCCCAGGTTTCCTAATCCCTTGTGGGCTTGCCATGAACAAAGGAAATATGCTTTTTCTATAGTCCATTTCTTTTATGACTTGTAAGCTGGCCGTAAATTACATTCACTGAACTGCATAATCTCTTACAAAACTATTTGCCACTTCTAGAACTTATGTTGATAGTAATCATACCATGTTTACCAGGCAATTGCGGTCAAAGGACTTAAAAGAACGCTTCAGACAGACTATATTTTAAGAGTAAGTTCTTTAACTGAGTTGGTGGTCAAAGCTTGCTGTACCTCAAATGTTTAAGCAAAAACTTCTGTTTATGTCTTCAACTTCTCCACAGATCCTAGGGCTGGATATCTGTGCGGACACATTGGTTGGAGATCCCATGAGAAGAGGCATATCAGGTGGTCAAAAGAAGAGATTGACTACAGGTATCAGAATGGAAAAATGCTGGCAGATGCAGCAAGTCTCATAAAGAATAAACTTCTAGATTATTGTAGTGAAACAATGTTTCGATGTCATTTCAGTGCTTGGCTACTTGAAATTCCAAAATCTTATCTGACAAGTCCACATTCTGGTAAATATTGTACAGCGGAGATGATTGTTGGCCCAAATAAAGCTCTATTTATGGACGAAATAACAAATGGATTGGACAGTTCGACGGCCTTTCAGATTGTTTCTTGTCTTCAGCAGCTAGCACATTTAACTGATGCCACTATACTGGTTTCACTTCTTCAGCCCGCACCAGAAACATTGGATCTTTTTGATGACCTTATTCTGATGGCTGAAGGGAAAATTGTGTACCAAGGTCCCCGTGACCAAGCTCTCAAGTTTTTTGAGGATTGTGGATTCAGGTGTCCTGAAAGAAAAGGGGTTGCCGATTTCCTCCAAGAGGTTGTAAACACCAAATAGATTGTGCAGTGCAAGTTACCTTCCTTTATTGACAATTTATTATGTTGCCTATTTTCTTTTTTTCTTTTTTTTTTGGACAAATGTTGCCTATTCACATGCAGGTTATATCTAGAAAAGACCAAGCACAATATTGGCAGCATCCTGACCTACCGTACAGTTATATATCAGTCGCTATGTTCTGTAAGAAGTTCAAGGAATCTAATAGTGGGATGAAGCTAGATCAGGAGCTTTCAGACACTTTTGATAGGTCCAAAAGCCACAAAAATGCTCTTTCTTTGAATGTATACTCTCTGTCCCGATGGGAACTTCTTAGAGCATGCATGGCGAGGGAACTTCTTCTCATGAGGAGAAATTCGTTTCTCTATGTTTTCAAAACAGTACAGGTGAAAATAAACTCTCATACATCTTGACCACCTTTTATTATTTATGTCTCTTCCAATTTTGGTGCCTACTGAAGTCCAGTTTCTAATCAATCTCCCTGATTTCATATATAAAAAGGAACTTTAGAAGTTGATTATTGACCTTTCTTCATGCAGCTTATTTTCATTGCATCTATCACGATGACTGTATTCTTGCGGACTCGGATGGGAATAGATGTTTTTCATGCCAACTACTATATGGGCTCTCTGTTTTACGCGCTAGTCATACTCCTTGTTGACGGGATTCCGGAATTGTCAATGACTGTTTCAAGGCTAGCAACCTTCTATAAACAAAAGGAGCTGTACTTTTACCCTGCTTGGGCTTATGCAATTCCTGCATCTATACTGAAACTTCCTCTTTCACTGCTGGAATCTGTGGTTTGGACATCGCTTACATACTATGTGATTGGATATAGTCCTGAGGCAGGCAGGTGAGTTTTAACGAGTGTTCTTCGTTAGTTACATTTTCAATATCCTCTACAAAAACTTATCAGCATTTTACTCATAAGCCGTGACTTATGTTGTTTTATGCTTATTTATGCAGGTTCTTCCGCCAACTAATACTTTTGTTCTCTGTGCACTTGTCCTCAATATCCATGTTCCGTTTCGTGGCCTCAATCTTTCAAACTGTGGTTGCTTCCACCACAGCTAGCAGTTTAGCAATGCTGATATTGATGCTATTTGGCGGTTTCATCATCCCAAAATGTAAGGATGTAGAATCTCTATTCGGTTTGGTTTTGGATAAATAAGTGAGGCTTAATATTTCTCCTTGTCACTGCAGCCTCTATGCCTGCATGGTTGAAGTGGGGTTTCTGGGTCTCTCCACTATCATATGGAGAAATCGGACTTTCTGTTAATGAATTTGATGCTCCACGATGGAAAAAGGTGAGGGGCTTGTAGATGTGAGAACAAGTTTTTGGTTGCTGTAGCTTGAAATACAAGAAGCCATTTAATTCTATCATATGGAGAAATCACTTCACCCATTTTATTCTAGAAAAGTATTTCAACATGCTAGTGCTGTTAATTAGTGAAATCAGCTTGGCTACTAAAATATTCTTTAGTTTGTGGTGCTCTTAGTGTGAGGACAAGAAATGAGTCGAGCTGTTTATAGATCTGAGGGTCTCAGTTAACAAATAGATGTTGATAATCTTTAGATTCTATGATTTTGTTCTGGTAATTTATCTTTGCTAACTTCTTGCTCGAAATCAGAGTGTCTCATTGATGATTATCAACTCACAGTTAATTGACTTTAACACAACACAATTTCTGGAGCAATGATCATATCCACTCTATAATATTTTGGTACTCTGTACTCTATTGGGAAATGAAAAATCCTTTCGTTAAGACGTAGGTGATTGCAGTTTTGCAATCCACTGGCAGAACTAACTTCCTCTGCATTTCTCAATGCATTTTTAACTTGTTTTTGCTTACATAACCTGTAGATTCAACTAAGTTCTTCATCTTTTGATGCAATCGGACTTGTTCTTGCTTTAAACACATATTCACAGATATTGTCCGGAAACACTACAATTGGGCAAGCAACCCTTGAAAGCCGAGGACTAAACTTTGATGGGTATCTATTTTGGATATCAGTCGGTGCCTTAATGGGATTTACCTTACTGTTCAACATTGGTTTCACTTTGACCTTAAGTTTCTTGAAGCGTAAGTTCGTCATTTGTGCATCTAGACTTCACTTTTATGGGCATTAGTGGGTATGTTCATGAAATCACTTCAAAACTTACAGCTCCGGGATCATCACGTGCTATTATTTCACGTGAGAAATACTTGCACATACGTGAAACTGAAGATTCTCATGACAGCATAAAGCATGGAGAGCCAAAGAAAGTTTCTGCTGGATCTGTGCAATCAAGAAATGGTCGAGTCCCTAATTCTCCTGTGTGCAATTATATTCGCGCACTAATTAGCTTCGATGTTCCTTTAACTACCATTTAAATTGGCTTTTTACTGCACAAACAGGCAGGATGGTTTTACCTTTCACTCCATTGACGCTCGTGTTTAAAGATGTTCAATACTACATAGACACCCCTGTGGTAACCGTTCGAACTTTTTCTTTTTCCATCCTGAAGTTGCAAGATTGAGCCTTCTGGATCCATTGAATGGTGTTGTCTCTTTCTCACTACATTCTTCCTTTGTGGGTTCTTAGGAAATGAGAGAACGGGGGTTCGAACAGAAAAGACTGCAACTTCTCTCTGATATCACGGGCGCATTCAGACCTGGTGTTCTTACCGCATTGATGGGTGTGAGCGGAGCTGGGAAAACCACTCTTATGGACGTCCTTTCTGGGAGAAAAACTACTGGGTATATTGAAGGAGAAATAAAAGTTGGTGGTTATCCCAAAATTCAAGAAACATTTGCAAGAATCTCTGGTTACTGTGAGCAGACGGACATACATTCCCCACAAATCACCGTGAAAGAATCTGTCATATTTTCTGCTTGGCTTCGTTTAGATCCTCATATTGACTCAAAACGTAAAACAGTAAGATTACTCTCCTGGCTCCGATAATTTGCTTTTCTTCAGCTAGTATCAGAGCAATCATGAACTGCATGTGTAGGAATTTGTCAATGAAGTGCTGGAGACTATCGAGCTTGATGGAATAAAAGATTCTTTAGTGGGCATACCTGGTGTTAGTGGTCTATCCACAGAGCAACGGAAAAGACTCACGATCGCTGTAGAACTTGTTGCAAATCCTTCAATAATCTTTATGGACGAGCCTACAACAGGTCTTGATGCTAGAGCCGCTGCGATTGTCATGCGAGCGTGAAGAATATAGTTGATACAGGAAGAACAATAGTTTGCACCATCCACCAACCCAGCATTGACATATTTGAGGCTTTTGATGAGGTAAAGTTAGATAACACACACACACACACACACACACACACACACACACACACATACATACATACATACATACATACATACATAACAATGTCAATAGTTGGCTTTCTTTCAGCATGCTAAAACGGTTAGCTGAATAGGTTACATATGGATCACAAGAGAAGATAATAGTCAAGATTGAATCACTCTGAGCAGAATCTTAGATTTTTGAAGGCCTAATCTCTCTCTCTCTCTCTCTCTCTCTCTGAGCAGTTGGTTTTATTAAAAACCGGTGGACGGCTGATTTATTCGGGGCCCTTGGGACATAACTCGACCAAGATTATAGAATATTTTGAGGTCAGTTTGTTGCATGAACATGCAGATTCGAAATTTCTTCTTTTCTGTGTTAATACTCTGTTCAACAGAAGTTGGTTACTGAAGATACCAATAGCAGCAGTTCAAATTAATAAGAGTTGTGTAATAACACAGAAAAGAAGAAATTTCGAATCTGCATGTTCATGCAACAAACTGACCTCAAAATATTCTATAATCTTGGTCGAGTTATGTCCCAAGGGCCCCGAATAAATCAGCCGTCCACCGGTTTT
Source organism: Psidium friedrichsthalianum (assembly GCA_019149425.1). NCBI lineage: Eukaryota > Viridiplantae > Streptophyta > Magnoliopsida > Myrtales > Myrtaceae > Psidium > Psidium friedrichsthalianum. The sequence continues at coordinate 6,418 of JAGVVM010012582.1, forward strand.
TAATAAAACCAACTGCTCAGAGAGAGAGAGAGAGAGAGAGAGAGATTAGGCCTTCAAAAATCTAAGATTCTGCTCAGAGTGATTCAATCTTGACTATTATCTTCTCTTGTGATCCATATGTAACCTATTCAGCTAACCGTTTTAGCATGCTGAAAGAAAGCCAACTATTGACATTGTTATGTATGTATGTATGTATGTATGTATGTATGTGTGTGTGTGTGTGTGTGTGTGTTGTGTGTGTGTGTGTGTTATCTAACTTTACCTCATCAAAAGCCTCAAATATGTCAATGCTGGGTTGGTGGATGGTGCAAACTATTGTTCTTCCTGTATCAACTATATTCTTCACCGCTCGCATGACAATCGCAGCGGCTCTAGCATCAAGACCTGTTGTAGGCTCGTCCATAAAGATTATTGAAGGATTTGCAACAAGTTCTACAGCGATCGTGAGTCTTTTCCGTTGCTCTGTGGATAGACCACTAACACCAGGTATGCCCACTAAAGAATCTTTTATTCCATCAAGCTCGATAGTCTCCAGCACTTCATTGACAAATTCCTACACATGCAGTTCATGATTGCTCTGATACTAGCTGAAGAAAAGCAAATTATCGGAGCCAGGAGAGTAATCTTACTGTTTTACGTTTTGAGTCAATATGAGGATCTAAACGAAGCCAAGCAGAAAATATGACAGATTCTTTCACGGTGATTTGTGGGAATGTATGTCCGTCTGCTCACAGTAACCAGAGATTCTTGCAAATGTTTCTTGAATTTTGGGATAACCACCAACTTTTATTTCTCCTTCAATATACCCAGTAGTTTTTCTCCCAGAAAGGACGTCCATAAGAGTGGTTTTCCCAGCTCCGCTCACACCCATCAATGCGGTAAGAACACCAGGTCTGAATGCGCCCGTGATATCAGAGAGAAGTTGCAGTCTTTTCTGTTCGAACCCCCGTTCTCTCATTTCCTAAGAACCCACAAAGGAAGAATGTAGTGAGAAAGAGACAACACCATTCAATGGATCCAGAAGGCTCAATCTTGCAACTTCAGGATGGAAAAAGAAAAAGTTCGAACGGTTACCACAGGGGTGTCTATGTAGTATTGAACATCTTTAAACACGAGCGTCAATGGAGTGAAAGGTAAAACCATCCTGCCTGTTTGTGCAGTAAAAAGCCAATTTAAATGGTAGTTAAAGGAACATCGAAGCTAATTAGTGCGCGAATATAATTGCACACAGGAGAATTAGGGACTCGACCATTTCTTGATTGCACAGATCCAGCAGAAACTTTCTTTGGCTCTCCATGCTTTATGCTGTCATGAGAATCTTCAGTTTCACGTATGTGCAAGTATTTCTCACGTGAAATAATAGCACGTGATGATCCCGGAGCTGTAAGTTTTGAAGTGATTTCATGAACATACCCACTAATGCCCATAAAAGTGAAGTCTAGATGCACAAATGACGAACTTACGCTTCAAGAAACTTAAGGTCAAAGTGAAACCAATGTTGAACAGTAAGGTAAATCCCATTAAGGCACCGACTGATATCCAAAATAGATACCCATCAAAGTTTAGTCCTCGGCTTTCAAGGGTTGCTTGCCCAATTGTAGTGTTTCCGGACAATATCTGTGAATATGTGTTTAAAGCAAGAACAAGTCCGATTGCATCAAAAGATGAAGAACTTAGTTGAATCTACAGGTTATGTAAGCAAAAACAAGTTAAAAATGCATTGAGAAATGCAGAGGAAGTTAGTTCTGCCAGTGGATTGCAAAACTGCAATCACCTACGTCTTAACGAAAGGATTTTTCATTTCCCAATAGAGTACAGAGTACCAAAATATTATAGAGTGGATATGATCATTGCTCCAGAAATTGTGTTGTGTTAAAGTCAATTAACTGTGAGTTGATAATCATCAATGAGACACTCTGATTTCGAGCAAGAAGTTAGCAAAGATAAATTACCAGAACAAAATCATAGAATCTAAAGATTATCAACATCTATTTGTTAACTGAGACCCTCAGATCTATAAACAGCTCGACTCATTTCTTGTCCTCACACTAAGAGCACCACAAACTAAAGAATATTTTAGTAGCCAAGCTGATTTCACTAATTAACAGCACTAGCATGTTGAAATACTTTTCTAGAATAAAATGGGTGAAGTGATTTCTCCATATGATAGAATTAAATGGCTTCTTGTATTTCAAGCTACAGCAACCAAAAACTTGTTCTCACATCTACAAGCCCCTCACCTTTTTCCATCGTGGAGCATCAAATTCATTAACAGAAAGTCCGATTTCTCCATATGATAGTGGAGAGACCCAGAAACCCCACTTCAACCATGCAGGCATAGAGGCTGCAGTGACAAGGAGAAATATTAAGCCTCACTTATTTATCCAAAACAAACCGAATAGAGATTCTACATCCTTACATTTTGGGATGATGAAACCGCCAAATAGCATCAATATCAGCATTGCTAAACTGCTAGCTGTGGTGGAAGCAACCACAGTTTGAAAGATTGAGGCCACGAAACGGAACATGGATATTGAGGACAAGTGCACAGAGAACAAAAGTATTAGTTGGCGGAAGAACCTGCATAAATAAGCATAAAACAACATAAGTCACGGCTTATGAGTAAAATGCTGATAAGTTTTTGTAGAGGATATTGAAAATGTAACTAACGAAGAACACTCGTTAAAACTCACCTGCCTGCCTCAGGACTATATCCAATCACATAGTATGTAAGCGATGTCCAAACCACAGATTCCAGCAGTGAAAGAGGAAGTTTCAGTATAGATGCAGGAATTGCATAAGCCCAAGCAGGGTAAAAGTACAGCTCCTTTTGTTTATAGAAGGTTGCTAGCCTTGAAACAGTCATTGACAATTCCGGAATCCCGTCAACAAGGAGTATGACTAGCGCGTAAAACAGAGAGCCCATATAGTAGTTGGCATGAAAAACATCTATTCCCATCCGAGTCCGCAAGAATACAGTCATCGTGATAGATGCAATGAAAATAAGCTGCATGAAGAAAGGTCAATAATCAACTTCTAAAGTTCCTTTTTATATATGAAATCAGGGAGATTGATTAGAAACTGGACTTCAGTAGGCACCAAAATTGGAAGAGACATAAATAATAAAAGGTGGTCAAGATGTATGAGAGTTTATTTTCACCTGTACTGTTTTGAAAACATAGAGAAACGAATTTCTCCTCATGAGAAGAAGTTCCCTCGCCATGCATGCTCTAAGAAGTTCCCATCGGGACAGAGAGTATACATTCAAAGAAAGAGCATTTTTGTGGCTTTTGGACCTATCAAAAGTGTCTGAAAGCTCCTGATCTAGCTTCATCCCACTATTAGATTCCTTGAACTTCTTACAGAACATAGCGACTGATATATAACTGTACGGTAGGTCAGGATGCTGCCAATATTGTGCTTGGTCTTTTCTAGATATAACCTGCATGTGAATAGGCAACATTTGTCCAAAAAAAAAAGAAAAAAAGAAAATAGGCACATAATAAATTGTCAATAAAGGAAGGTAACTTGCACTGCACAATCTATTTGGTGTTTACAACCTCTTGGAGGAAATCGGCAACCCCTTTTCTTTCAGGACACCTGAATCCACAATCCTCAAAAAACTTGAGAGCTTGGTCACGGGGACCTTGGTACACAATTTTCCCTTCAGCCATCAGAATAAGGTCATCAAAAAGATCCAATGTTTCTGGTGCGGGCTGAAGAAGTGAAACCAGTATAGTGGCATCAGTTAAATGTGCTAGCTGCTGAAGACAAGAAACAATCTGAAAGGCCGTCGAACTGTCCAATCCATTTGTTATTTCGTCCATAAATAGAGCTTTATTTGGGCCAACAATCATCTCCGCTGTACAATATTTACCAGAATGTGGACTTGTCAGATAAGATTTTGGAATTTCAAGTAGCCAAGCACTGAAATGACATCGAAACATTGTTTCACTACAATAATCTAGAAGTTTATTCTTTATGAGACTTGCTGCATCTGCCAGCATTTTTCCATTCTGATACCTGTAGTCAATCTCTTCTTTTGACCACCTGATATGCCTCTTCTCATGGGATCTCCAACCAATGTGTCCGCACAGATATCCAGCCCTAGGATCTGTGGAGAAGTTGAAGACATAAACAGAAGTTTTTGCTTAAACATTTGAGGTACAGCAAGCTTTGACCACCAACTCAGTTAAAGAACTTACTCTTAAAATATAGTCTGTCTGAAGCGTTCTTTTAAGTCCTTTGACCGCAATTGCCTGGTAAACATGGTATGATTACTATCAACATAAGTTCTAGAAGTGGCAAATAGTTTTGTAAGAGATTATGCAGTTCAGTGAATGTAATTTACGGCCAGCTTACAAGTCATAAAAGAAATGGACTATAGAAAAAGCATATTTCCTTTGTTCATGGCAAGCCCACAAGGGATTAGGAAACCTGGGCAAATTAAAGGCCCCCATTAATCCAATGGATCAAGTGAGACGTGAGCCTAAGACGGATGGGGACCAAACATGGGTTCGTTTGAACTAGTTGTAAGGGGACTTAAACCCTTTTTTTCTATTTCTGCCTATGCCACACGCACTATTTCATTAACCATAAGCTAATGGCATGGTTTTAACTTATTATGTTCGAAGAATCTGTAACTACTAACCACACTGGTTGCATTATACCCAAAGTAGAACTTCTACTAACTAGGCTAAGAACCAAACCAATTAATGCTGATGTTACATCCCGGCCATCCCAGTTATCAAATATTGTTTCCCTGACCCCCGCCCCTCCCAAAATAATAATAATAATAATAATAATAATAATAATAATAATAATAATAATAATAATAATAAGTGCACAGCAACTCACTTTTACCCACCACTCAACAGTTGAAATTATACGTTAAAACTCAGTTTATACCCCTTTAATATGGTACGGTGCAGAATTCACAAATTTGTCTTCCAACAAAACAACCAAACTATGGTACTGCAACTCCTCAGCCTCTAGGAATGATTCAATACTGAGATTGAATTTCGCTTTTTTTCCAGCTACAAAACAGGAGACTCAAATTGTATCTTGAAGTTGCTTGGGAGAAAAAAGTTGGAGAATGTCACTAAACGCACCTTCATATAAGTATCTATATCGGGATCTGGAACGATTCCTGCCTCCTTCTCCCTTCTGTTGATCTCCATCATGATATCTTTGCAACCAGAAAAAACAAAAGATGGTTGTTTAACATAGTTCCTAGTGACAGATCTACCTACACTCACTTTGAAGGATATGTACATACCTTCTCTGCTTCCAACACCTTGGCAACGGGCTGAGAAGTCCAATGTTTCCCTCACAGTCATTTCTGGAATATGCAGATCATATTGGCTTATGTAAGCAGATGTTTTTGGGGGATGAACTCGTCAAGCTTGTGGCCATTATACGAAATTGTTCCGGTGACCTATCAGATGATAGAGGGAACAGGTGAGAATATCAAACTCAAAGACAGACAAATAAGAGCTCCAGGATGTTTTGACCGTTTCTAATTTAGCTTACTGTGAACTTCAAGTTCTATGTCTTTAGCTACCCATAGATTACAAAATTGTTCTGTTTCAATTTGCTATAAAATGCAAAGAAGCAACACGCGTAATATTATCTCACTTCTCAGCACCCTTCAAGCACTTTTGTCAAATAGAACAGCACAAGGTGCTTCGGTGTTGACTTAAATGAAAACTCGCTGAGTCCACGTCTTCGAGGATACTGTTAATTGTTCAAATGAAGAGGAATTTGTATGAACATGTGTTCTCTTGAGCTTCATTCAGTTTCAGTTTACATGTTATTTGTAAGCCACACATGCGGTGTGTTGGTATTGCCGTTAAGGCTAGTGCAGTTTGACATAGAAGTTCTTGAGCATAGAGCAAGCATGAAACCTCAAGCGATTTGCTTAGAATCCCTGAAAGAGCCTTTAGAAAGGAAGTTTTCCCACATCCTGGAGGTCCAAGCAGTAGAGTCATTCTGTGGCAAGAAAAGGCACAACAAATATCATGAACTTTCATATCATTATGCTTGTGCTTCTCTCTATAAAAGAACTGTTGGGATCATGTTTTCTTGAAATACC
>JAGVVM010012584.1:0-13367 GCA_019149425.1 Psidium friedrichsthalianum
TATCGGACTTAACAGCTTCTCAGACAACGGTAACCTTAAGTTTAATGATACTAGCACTTCTTTGGATTTAAGGGAAAAACTGTTGATCGGTTTATATATCGGAAGGTCAGTGGAGCAAGTTTATATTTCTGATTCTGCATTTGATGATATCTTCCTGCTACTAATGATCTTGGTTTATTACATGAACCAAGAATTCCCCTCTAAGAAACTTTGAAATGAAAGATATGGGTGAGGTATCTTATGTGATTGGAAATTGGGGGGAAAATTTCCGTGATAGATCGCAAGGATTGTTAGGATTATCTCAGAAAGCATATATTAATAAAGTTTCTAGAGAGATTCAAGATGGAAAAGTGCTCTGCAAGTGTTGTTCCAATTCAGAAAGGAGATAAATTGGGTCTTATGCAATGCCCAAAGAATGAATTGGAATGCAAACAAATGGAACAGAATTCCTTATGCATCTATTGTTGGGAGTTTGATGTATGCTCAGACTTGTACCAGGCCAGACATCAGCTTTGCTGTCGGAATGCTGGGCACTTATCAAAGTAATCCAGGATTGAATCATTGGAAGCTGAAAGAAGTATTGAGATACTTGCAAGGGACAAAGATCATATGCTCCTTTTAGGAGGTCGGATCATCTTGAGGTGATAGGATATTCAGATTCAGACTTTGCTGGGTTGTGTGGATACTAGAAAAATCCACGTATGGATATTTGTTCCTTTTAGCTGGAGGAGCAATTTCATGGAAAAGTGCAAAGCAGTCTGTCATTGCTGCATCCACTATGGAGGCTGATTTGTGGCATGCTTCGAATCCACTATTCATGGATTATGGCGGCAGAACTTTATTTCAGGACTTGGGATTGTCGATAGTATTGCCAAGCCGCTGAAAATTTATTGTGATAATGCCGCACGTCTTCTTCTCTAAAACGATAAGTATTCAAAGGGTGTTAAACACATGGAATTGAAATACTTTGCCGTTAAAGAAGAAGTTCAGAAACAATGAGTGTCAATTGAGGCACATTAGCACCATTTTTATGGTTGCGGATCCGTTAACTAAAGGTTGCCACCAAAGACATTTAGTGAACCATGTCGAAAGAATAGGCATTATTGAAAACCATTATTGACTTATATTAAAGTTTTATGCTCTTTTATGTACTTAACACTCCGATATCACTTATGTATTGTTTCTGATACATTATGCATTCTATCTCCTTATATTGTATATACATGAATGAATTATGTGAATATTAATGGGATTTGTTTCTGAAAAGAAACATTATTGTTGGACCATTATGTTATCTCTCATTATTAATCATGTTAAGTATAGGATTGATAATGTGATACATGGAAGGGACTGTGTCGAACTAATGACATACAACCGCCATGATCCTTATAAGTTCTTACTTAATGATGATTTGTGATTTAACCAATTTGAGAAAGGATTTAGCTTACACTTGCGCATTATGCTTAACTGTCAAACCTTGAAGTAAATAATATCACATGAGTCAAGTGGGAGAATGTTGGATTTATTGTGGCTCACGTGATTAATGGCCCATATGTGATTTAGGTTTGATAATTATTAGGTGCTAAATTCCTATTGGTCAATAAAGAGGTGCATTTTAATTAGTGTACATCATGATGGATGGTGTTGACTATAAAAGGCTCTGATTAGAAACTGGTCCTCTCTCAACCCTAAAAAAAAAAAAAGACGACAGTTTTTCTCTCATCAAGAACGTCAGAAAATAAAAGGGATAAAGAGAGAGAAACCTATTTCTCAAAAGATTTCTCATCTACAATTGATTCTTTACAAGAAACTTTCATGAATCAAGGTATGTCCTCTCGTCTATTATGACATCATGAAAACTATCTTGTTCTAAGATCCTTGGGTACGATGTTCATATAAAATATTAGGGTTTGATTTTCATGGAATTGATTCGTCTATTGAGGCAAGTATATAAGCCCTGAGGCATCAATACCGTTTGCCTTGCAAGACATCGATATTACCGACTATTTGTCTAATTATTTCCTACACCAATTTATTTGCCCATACCTTCAGGAAAACCATTATAAAATATTTGGAGCTTATAAATGGGCACTTTCTATCATGGATAATGAAAGTTGACTCGTGATTTTTCACATTTGCATTTTTTGAAGATTCGCAGCTCTTTTATTTATTTATTACAAGGGGAGTTTGTCAAAAGTTATGTTTTTTCACATATGTGTGAGTTCCTTCTCTTTTGACTTAAGCGAAATGTATCTTTGACTTGTGATCTGTTTATTTTATTTGTCTCTCATCTGTAGAACAGCATATCACGTAGTGTTATGGAAAAATCTAAATCATTAGCGAGAATATTTAGGTATTATTGAAACATTTACGCTTAGCCATCATTGCATGCAAAGTATTAATATATTTGGTAAAAATAAAAGAGAAGATTCATTACACTTATATGAAGCAACTAACTTAGGTTGACCTAGCAGAAGAAATCGTTAATTGCATGCAAAGAGATATAGGTAAAAACTGGAGCAAAAGAATAACGTGCTCCTTACGTTAATCGGAGTCCGTGTCACTAAGGCCCTAGACATTTTCATTAATTTCCAGTCTTTTGCCTTTCGCTATAATCAATATGATAATTTTATTTGAATCAACTCTACATTGGACTCTTCATGTTCACCCAAATGTTGATAAATGCAATGAAAATGGAACAAATAACAAATCTGGAATGACAAAATCAGGTAGCCCTCTGTACAAATTATTTGGCATGCGAAATAAAAATTTACAAGAGTAATCAGATAAACAAAGTATATATATACTTTCCCCAACGCAACCAAAACCACCAAGAAAACTAGGGTACTTTCCATTCCAAATCTGAAAAACGCGTGTCCCTTTTGATAATTTTGTTTCTCCAAAATGCACTTATGATTATGTTAATGTAGAATTATATGAGATGTTAGGATTAAAGCCCACACAAGCACAAAGAAATAAAGAATAAAGATGAGAAAGAAAAATTTGAACAAAAAATTTATCTTAATTCACCATTAAATTTGGACTATACCCAACGAAAGGATCCACTATGATTAACAGCTCCCACGTCTCTAATACAACTTTTAATTATAAGAAAATGAATTATATATGGACGGCACAAGAAAATCCTTGGGGCCAAGATAGCACTAAGACACTTATTAACTATTACAAGTTGACCCTCGTAACCGAGGGATGCTGGCCTTGTGACTCCAGCCAAGGCCGCCTTTCGAACCTTCCCCGACTCAATGGGAAGCAGGATCGCTTTGCCTTCCCATTGATGGTGAGTACAAATCACACCTTAATAACCACTAACCTACTTATACCTACTGATATTCCACAAACGCTAGGTCATGAGGATAATCACCGGCTATGGGAGTGCCCGTATCCTTGCCTTGCTCGTGACGTGAGGTCTGGCAGCTTGGTGGGGCTATCGTGACGAGACTTATCTATCCAAGCTAACTAGGTTGCGAGTGGCATTGGATGACGAACCTTCTCGAAATTTTAGATCAAAATACCTTGCGGCAGACGTGAGACTTTTAGGATTACTCAAAAGAGCAACAAAGCAGTCTCCCCGATTGCTCCTCTCCGCCTTTGCTTTGCAACAAAGGAAAAAGGAAAATGTTCTATGAGATGGCGTGGGTATTTAAATAGAAGAAAGATGAGCTGTAAACTTTGACAAGAAAGTCAGATTTAATAGATTATAATCTGGAGGGTTCATTGAAATTTAGTTCTCATATTTGCCAAACTCGAAAACCATTACTTTAAATCCTATCCATGCATCTTTAAAGTAGCTGTTATTGAAGTGAGAAAGCATCTTACTTGACTTAGAATATAGACCCCGGTAAACGACATCATGAAAAAGATTAATCTTTACTTAGAGCATGTCACGCACGGGAAAAAAAAAAAAGAATTTCAGAGTGTTGTAATTTTAATACCCGCGGAAGCTCTAATCAGGGTCTTGCAATTATATGTCAATGCGATAGCACCAGAGAAAATTAAATGAGGGACAATAAAAGGACACCGTCGATATACGTGGTTCGGTCCGAATGTCGGAACCTACATCCACGGGGAGAGCCAACCACAAATAATCCACTAATAATCGGAGAATCAAGTTTACAAATCGCTCACGTATTCGAGTTTTTCCCAAATCTAGATTAAACTCAAACCTCAAGTGTTTACAAATAAACAACTCAAATGAAAGTAGAACTCACGGCACAAATTCACGTGTCCAGTACACATCTGCACGCCAAAGAAGGGAGACCTCCAGACATCTTCTTGCCCCTTGGACTTGTCTTCGAGCGGCGACATCAAGATTTCTCCGCTCTGCAGCCATGTTCTCCCTTCTTTCTTGGACGTGGCCAGCCTTCACTGTGTGGTCATGTCAACTTAGAGAGCAAACCCATTTCCTGGTGCTCTCTCACCATCACCGTGCGGCAAAGTGAAGGAGAGCTACTGTGCGGCCGTCAAACACAAAGAGTATATATGTCCTCCTCGCGCATAAAAGAAACGCTTGTGTCCTAAAGAAGACCAAGTGAACATCTTCTTCTTACTGACCAACTCACTAACCAAAATATCTAATAAAGAATGTAAGCCTCCTTCTTTTGTCTTTTAATGCCAATGAGTCCTTTTACTATTTTGACCATAAAAAAAGCTTAATTTCTTCAATCTCTTTGTGCGGTCAACTTGGCTATTTATCCAACTAGGTCAGGTTCCGTAATCGGTTCAAACTCAAGACATAATTCAACACAGAACATATCAACGCACCTACCAAAATTAATAGCTTGTGGCTTTCCTTTGTCAAGTTGCAAAAGATGAACAGAAGTACGTCAATTGCCTTCCTCAGCAGTGTTCGCATTTGATCCTCCGGAGATATTTTGCCAAATGCAGATGAAAGTGGAATATTCTGTAAAAACAAGCACAGTTGAGAGAATTCAGGTCAATGAGCTAGGGCATAAGAAACAGATATTTGAAGAGAAAACACAGCAAACGCTTAAATTGCGGAACAATGTGAATTCATGTGAAGCTTGTCCGTGGAAAATACATGAACTTTCTAGCATCGAGTTGAGGATTCGGAATAGAAATGGATCCTGGAGCAGCAGCAGTAGCTAAACTACAAGTGTGGAAGAAAGAAAGAAGTCCGATCATTACCTGAAGAACAAAAATTTGACGTTGGAGAGAAATCTTCTTATTAAATCCGAACTCGATCAATATAGATGAGCGCGCTTTCTTGGATGTGGTTGACCTAAGCGGGTGGTTTTTGGAAATTCATTGGAAATATCTGCATGGGAAAATATCAATTTGTATTCCGCATCGAATTGAGGAAGCAAAATCGACATCAATGCCTTCAAAACAAAAATAAAAAATAAAAAATAAAAAACTTACCCTAACCCCAGAAAACTAACTATGCATGGAAGAATCAATTCATTGGATCCGCACCCAATCTATCTCGATGCGAGGAATTTCTTGGATGAGGGGCCAATAATCGCCGGTGAGTTTTGAGCATCGATCTTTCAGAATCTCGCACTTATCTATGTAAAGTTCTTGGAGGGAGGGAGGGAGGCCATCCTCTGGTAAGTACCTCAGCTTCGGGCAACAGTCGATCCATAAACGTTTGAGAGACGACAGATGGTTGCGAAGACCGCCCGATAGTCTTTCCACGTTCCACATGTTGCAAATGCGAAGATGGGTTAGAGAGGAAGGAAAGAGAAGACTCCATGAATCAGGAAACCAAACCTTCTCTCCCTCCCCTCCCATGCAAAAGTCAATGAACAGAGCCTTCAGCGACATGAGCATATGTAAGCCCCTTCTCTCACTGGTTGCTTCATATTCTCGCACCCCGAAATTCGAAGGCGTAGCAAATTAGGAGGGAAACCTCCTTTGGGGAAGCATTTGATATTTCGGCAATCCTTGATAAGTAGCGTGTGGAGGGATGGAAGATGACGCCACTGATTTGGTAGAGACTTCATCTTCGGACAATTAGCAAGTTCAAGAGTCAAGAGAGTGATGGGAAGTGGAGGGAAGTCCTCTATCTCCAATGCTGGACAGTTACTTATTTCCAAACGAGTTAGATAGGAGAGCATGTGAAGGCACTGTGGTAGGCTTCCCAGATTCATGCAGCTATCAATTGTCATTTCTTCAAGCGATTCCATGGTGATCTCTTTCACCGACTCCACTCCCTCGCATTCGCCAATACAAAGTGTCTTCAAAGCATCAAGTCCACCCTTGGCAAGCGGAAAGGATGTCAGAGAATTACAACCGATAATCCGAAGGTATTCAAGCTGAGATATCGAGTTATTGCTGCTAGGGTCATCTAGAGGAATGGTTAGTCCCATGATTTTTGGACAATTCCTAATGATCAAATGTCTAAATGTGTGCATCTTGCTAGGAAGCTTTTCTAAACTCGTGCAATTACTTAATTCCATCCTTCAAAGTTGCACGGCAGCTCTATTTCTCCATCTCCTGCCACAAAAGATGTGAATCGAGGACAGCTTTCGATGGCTAATTCTTGGAGGCAAGTAAGGTTTAGTATTTCATTTCCATCTTGCCATAAGTATGTTAGCTTGTCGCACCATCCTATATGAAGCTCTTTCAGCTTGACCAAGCACATTATAAACCCATGATCAAAGCACATAAGCTCGGCAAGATTTTCAATTTTGAGAATGGTCAAAGAAGTCAAGTTGACCAAGCTTTTTAAGACCTGCTTGTCACAATCTTCAAGGTATAACTCGCGGAGAGAAGGAAGACAAACCTCACCGGTTGAGTTATTCAAATGCCGACATGAATGGATTTCAAGTTTTATGAGACAATCAAGTTGACAAGGCAATCTCCCGATCAACGAAGGACAACTTCGAACAACAAGATGTTGAAGGCAAGAGAATGGGACTTCTTCTTTTGGCCCCCCAGCAAAAGGAGGCCAATCCCTCCATGCCAACATCTCTTCGAACTTCAAAGTGGTTAAGGATGAAAAAGGCATTTCACCTCCATAAAATTCAGAACCTATCATTCTTACTGCATGCAGACCTTCAAGAGATAATTCGTTAAGTGAAGGTAGTTGTCCAAGTGGGGGCAACGATATAACATTAGGACAGCCTCGCAAGCACAAAGACACAATCTTTGAATAGGATGGACCACCTAACCATGACGGAAATATTGCACCACCGTAGTTCAAAATAGTGAGATTTTCAAGATTAGTGTGAGGTCGTAGATAGTCAAGCACATCTGCATCGCGCTCACGATTATGGAGATTTTCCATCTGTTGATCCCAATGTAAGGATAAGTTGGTGAGGCCTCGCTTTCTAAGCAAATCAGCAGCCACTGCCTCTCTAACTTCTTTCACCTTTTGCAATTTCGATATGAATAATTCTCCTTGAAGATGTGGCAAGTTCTTTAACTCTTCTAACTGCAACCCTTTCTCTGGTCCTACCACGAACTTGGACAAGATCGTAAGATTCTTCAAATTGCCGATACCCGATGGCATCTCTTTTAGACTTTCTGTATCTCTAATGTCAAGAAACTGTAAGCTGACCAATTTTGTAATACCTGGAGGCAACTTTGTCATGTTTTGACAACCTCTTAAGATCAAAGCTTGCAATTTGCACAACTCGACAATTGACTCGGGTAGCATTACTATGTTTGTGTACGAGAAATTGAGATATCGAAGATGTTTTAAATCACCAACACAATTCGGTACCTCTATGATGTCACAATGACATATCGAGAGCGCCCTCAAGTACTTCAATTCTTTTAGCAAGTCATGTAGCACCTTATTGGAAATAGAGAAGAAGTCCCCTCTAGATCCAATGTGCAGCAGCATTAAACTTCTTAGTACCTTCATTCGGTGATATGCTCTTAAGCATTTTGACGTAACAAACTGGGACGAGATGAATGACGCATAACGAGCTTTTTCAAGCGATGCATCCTCTTCATTAACTTCCAAGCGAGACTCCCCAGAGCTAAAGCATACGCCACCCACTATTGACTTTGCTAGATCATTCAAAAGATCATGCATTGTAAACTTAGATGAGTCTGCACTTGATTGTTGAAAAAAAGATCTGGATACTAACTCATCAAAGTAATTCCGCCCTAATCTTAAGTTATTTCCTTTGCTTTTTGTCCATCTAAAAAGCCCTCTGCCATCCACAAGAGTACCAGCTCATCTCTTTCAATTTCATAATCCTTGGGAAATACTGCACAATAAGCATAACATCTCTTCAAATGTGAAGGAAGATGGACATAGCTCAATTTCAAAACAGGGAGAACCTCATCATTCTGTACCATTGAAAGATCCCATATTCCGTTATTTAAGGTATCTTCCCATTCACTCAGATTCCCTTTATTACGTAGGGCACTGCCTAACATCTTCGCTGCCAAAGGTAAACCTTTACATCTTTCAGCTATTTTCTTGCCTATTATTTCAAAATCCGAGTGGCTCTCAAAATTTGTTGTTCCAAGAGCATGAAAGGCTAATAAGCTAGTACAATTATCAAGGGACAATTCCTTCAAAAGATACGGCGATGCTCTTGTTATGGAAACAACAGCAAGGTTGCGAGTTGTGACGATGATCTTGCTTCCCTTAGCTCCTACTTCAAATGGCTTTAAGAAGGCAGTCCATTTTTCATACTTCTCATTCCATATATCATCTAAAACCACAAGAAACTTCTTCCCAGATAGATTGCCCTTCAACTTAACTTGAAGCCCGTTAAGATCTACACCTTCGCAGGACAACCCGGTGATTGACTGGAAAATAGTCTTCGTTATGTCATAAACATCAAAAACATCTGACACGCAAACCCACGCTCTCTTCTCAAAAGAGCTATATACTCTAGCATCATTATACAACCGCTGAGCTAGGGCCGTCTTTCCAACACCGCCCATCCCAACTATGGGGACTATGTTCAGCCTGGCATCCGAATTTTCGCCTCATTGATCAATAATTCGAGTACCTCTGCTTCTTCCGTCTCCCTGCCGAAAAACTGGGGTTCTTGCAAAGAAGTAGTGGGATCCCTTTTGTTGGTGTAGTTGGATCTGTCCACAACATTCTCTCTCAAGCTTAGATGAGCTTTCCTGGTCACAATCGCTTTCAACCTGCCATTGATATCGTGTACCTTGTTTTTTGACACGAGCGACTGCATGTTTGAATTCGATCTGGAGGATTTGTCTCCGCCTAAGAAAGAGAACTTCCATTTCTCCAGACCTCTGGTTATGCTAGATTCTGCTTCCGACTCAACCCGAGCGGTTTTGATCGCGAACTCATCAAATAAGTCTTCCATGTCATAGGCCAAGTCCCTAACATCGTCCAACCACAGCTTCACCAGAGGGTTACCGCTGAGTTGCCTATCCTCTGCATCGATCAGCACTGCATTGATTGTGACCAGCATCTCCTTCCACTCCTCGAGCAGGGCGGTGCTGATTCCTTCCCTTTGTGCATAGCCCAATGCGAAAGAAGTCAACTTCTCAAGTAGGACCTGAAAGTAGGAAGCTGTCACGCCCCGAATCTCCACGAGCGCGCGACATCTGCGCAACGACGGTCGATACATGCGACATCCTAGGACTGTCGCCGACCTTGAAACCTTAATATCCGAATTTTGTTGCGCTAGCGGAAGCGATACCTTACCCCTGACAACAAATGAGCAAGGACTAGCCAACCATAACACTTCATATATTACACATTCTCAGCTCCATATTATACATCAATATCAGTTTTACAAATATTAACAACAACCACTAATCCCGGGCGACCACATTTTTCAGCAACTACCGATTCACCATCAATTGTCCTTGCCAACTGGGGTACTCCGCCGCCTGGATATCAAATCTTGTGGTATTCCTGCCATGTTTATATTCTAGGGTCTGAAAATAAGGGTAATCACCTATGAGAACAAATCTCAGCAGCTAACCTCTAAATCCCTTCTCAGAATACCACACAAACCCTCAAACCCAACTCCACGCCTCATCCAGGCATTCAAACCACAGAATCAAAATTCTCAAATATTATTTTGAATACGAACACGGGCACCAAATATTTGGAATAGTAATATAAATATTGCTCGGGCCCTATTTTGCATAAAATGCTCCAAAAACCCATTTTTCGGTACTCGATCCACACGAGACCCACAAAACATGTCATTTTCAAATCAAAATTTAATTGGACAGCACGTGAACAGTGTTCGTGGGTCGTGAACAGTAAAATAGGGCACTATTTGGCCCGTTTTCGCATAAAATGCCCCAAAAATGCATTTTTCGGTACCCGAACCTCGCGGGACCCACACCAACCACCTCAAACAGCCTTATTCAAACATGGACAGCAACCTTTCACCAATCCACAGCATATTCACAGCCCATAGAATATAATTTGCACAAAAACGCCAATTCAGGCAATTTTTCCTAAACCGATTTACCTCGAATCGGGCCCTAGAGCTAGTCCATGGCATGTACAATATTCCAATCGAGAAATAGAGGTTTAACTTACTTAAACGAAGTCAAAACAGAGCTGAGGATGCGGCGATGACCGGCGGTAACGACGACAACGGCGGATTCTGGCGGATTAAGTTCAAACCCGGGCTGTTCAAGGGCTGAACGAGTTGGTTCACAAGCTGAAAATCCATATTTTCACATGAATATGAGCTCTAGAGGTCGCTGGGGTCAACATATTTCAATATGAACCCCATATGAAATTCGGGTAACAAAAGACTGGTTCGTCGACCGAAACGGTAAAGCAGATTTGGAAGGTCAAACGACCTCGGATCGAGGTGATTCAAGTTGGAATAGAACCACAAGACATTGAAACTACAACATACCCGAAAATCGCAATGATCCAACGGTCGGATTTCCGTCGGCGGCCGATTGAAGTTGGTGGCAGAAAGCTGGAATTCAGCCTGTGCAGGGTCGGTTTTGGCTCTGTTTGAGGGGGTTCCAGGGCTCATCTTGAGCTGATTTTTGGTGGAGAACTTCTAGAGAGATAGGTGAAGGTGAGGTTAAAAGGGCGTCTCAAACTGACGACGTTTGGGCAGCGAACGAGCGGCACAACGAGTGGCGGTTTTCCGGCGGCCAAAACCAAGAGAGAAAACCAAGAGAGAGAGAGAGAGGGCCACGAAATTTTATGGGGAGAGAGAGAGTAATCTGCTAATAATGGAAGAGAGAGAGAGAGAGAAAAATATCTTCAATTATTGGCGGGTACTATTCATCGGTTGACCGCACTATTCATCAGTTGACCGTCAAAAGGTTTGACCGACGGCGACCGATGGTCGATTGATGCGATTGATGCGATTGACAATGACTGATGAGACATTTCTCGAAATTCGTGCAATTTCAGGACCGGTAGGTCTCGATCGGTGTTGATTTGGCTCAATCGCGATCGGAAAATAACTCCGGATTTCGTCGTAAAATTTTCTAGCTTCTCTAAAAATATTCTTACCCTCATGCCATGGATTCTAGTACAAGACGGGAGCGAGATGGTAATTTCAATTTTGCTCTTTCTTTAGACACTTTGAAGTCAAACTGCCAATTTCACGCTTTTTAAGGCGATGTCCAATTTCTGTCTCTTAATCCTCAAAATCTAATATTATTTCAACTTATAAACGTCCAAAATTCGGGATGTTACAGAAGCCAAGAAGGAACCCAAAATAATCTCTCCAATTGCCATGGTGAATCGGCCACTGTAGAGAACAGCAAAGGTGTCATGGTGAAGCAAAGTAAAAAATGAACCAATGGAGAGAGAAAACTAAGATGACCAAGAACGCCAAGACGTTCCACTTACCAAAAAGATTAAAAAATGCCCAGACTTCGAAGGGATGCCCACCAAGTTTAGACAAATTTAAATAAAATAGGTTTTGTCCAAACAGAGGATAAAAGGTGATTTTCTATATATGACCAACTTATAGCGCACAAATATTTTGTTGGCTTTTTACGGGCTCAAAAGAAAATAAATATATAGAGCAGAAATCAGTTGATTGATGTGATTTTGGCTTCACACCCGCACAAATTGAAGTAACAATATTTTAAACTTGAAGTAACAATTTTTGGTTATCAAACGTTGTCGTAGACTTGACATCAATCCAGCAAGCAAGCATGAGCGCAAGTAGATAGATATCTCTTACATGTTCCAAGTAGATTTCCTGGAGCAGACCGGTGAACAGGATTAGTGTTAACGACTGCAATCGAGCAAGCACGAGCGCTAGATTAGGACGAGCAGGAGGAGAACACTGTTGGGGGGGGGGACGAGCAGAGGTTATGGTGAAGTCAAGTGATAATGAGCTAATGGAGACAGAAAACTGTAGAGTCCATGAAGACCAAGACTTCCACCTACCAAAGAGAGATGAAACGAAGACCAATACTTTCGAGGATGCTTTCCAGGAAGACCAAGACTTCCACCTACAAAGAGATGAAACGAAGACCAATACTTTCGAGGATGCTTTCTGTCTACAAGTGTCTTTTCACATGAATGAAAATAAACTAAGGAAGACCATGAGTTACTGGAATCACGGACTTTTGTCTAGAAAGTGAAGAGAAGAGGAAAGAGAGAAAATGAAAGAAAGGAGAATTTTACCAAAATTGGATTAAAATATTTATAGTAAGGGAAAGAAATGAGCTTATGGTGTGTGACACAGTATTTTCAAGAAAGGGAGATGATAGCAATGATATACTTATAGAGGTTAGGTATTAAGGAAATCCGTGAAGTTCTCTTCTCTGAGATATGAGAGAGCTGGGAAAACGTGTAATGTAAATGAGTGAGTTGTCATTATGTACATTATCCTATGTGTCTTCGGTTGGAGTATGATACTCGTCTTGAGCTCTTTCGTTATCTCCATCTCTCCTCTCTCGGTCTACGTACAATATAGAGCAAGGCATTTCTGTTTACATATCTATTAATGAAGTAGGATAACATTAATTGTACCGTGCTTGCTAGTAAACCTACGAAAAAGTCACGGTCATCACCTGACTACTCACAGAAGCACCCAATTGAGCTCCTCCATCGCCCTCCTCTCTCCTAAGTTTTTGATGCACTTGCTTTCACTAATTCTATGTCAATCCACATAGGCCGGTCACATCCAACCTCCCATTGTCTTAATATGCTCTCATCAGTCGGTCTTATACCGTCTGGAATCATCCTCACCTCCTGTTCCCTAAATTACCCTCTACTCACTCTCGCATACCACCATCACACCAGTCGTAACTACTTCTTCTCAATATGAACGTTCGCCTCATCTTTCTCCTTATGCCTCTAGCGGTTCTCTGAATTCCTACTCATCTTCCTAGCACAATTCCCACAACTCCCACAGCTTATCATGAAACCTATTATCTCCCTATGCCATCACCGTCTGCACACCACTTTTTTAGCAGTGTAATTGCCA